>JACXGJ010001277.1:0-88588 GCA_016801105.1 Esox niger | reverse complement strand
AACCAAAATGAACCACACGACCGTGTGGAAACATTGAACATAAATAGGTTCCCCAATTGGAGGCAATAATAAACACCTGCCTCCAATTGGGGAAACCAAAGCCCATAGAGGTGGCCAGAGTCACCTCTTTTGGCCATGTCCTGACTATGGCCCCAGCCAGTGCAAAGATGGCTAGGGGCATAGCCAGGACATGACAGCTTTTGAGCAGTTTAACTGCTGTTAAACTGCTCAAAATACATTTGTTTAAAATTGGCACCTTTTGCCTTGATGACAGGATTGCAAAATTTCTGCATTCTTAACAAGCTTCATGAGATAGTCACACAGAATGCATTTTAAATAAAAGGTGTAAAGGTTGGGTGTTAAGTTGTGGAATAATTTTCTTTCATATAGAATTTGAGCCAATCAGTTGTTTTGTGTTAAGAAAGGTTTGATATACATCTGGTAATCTATATTATGGCAATAACTGTCAGGGGTGCGGGTGGGGATCCAAACGCGGACGGGGAACGGAAGGGAGAAGGGCAGATGGAGAGGACGGGGACGGGAGGTAAGGCGTCTGACGACTCGGCGGCGTAGGGACAGACGAGCGATAGGCAGAGTAGTCAGGGACGGGCAGGGAGTCGGTACACGGGCTGGCGGCGGAAGTACAATAGGGAAACTAGCAAAGTGGTCGGGGACAGGCGAAAGGTCAAGATACCGGCGGGCTACTAACGTACAGGTACGGGACTGGCAGAATGGTCAAGAACGGGCGAAGGGTCGGAGCACGGAAAGGCAGGTCGAAGAACTAGAGAACGCGAGATATGGCATGTAAACATGAACCATTGATCTGGCAGGGGTGAGATGGCAGGGAGCTGTATTTGACTGTGTGGTGAGTAGGTGATTGGTGACAGGTGTGTTAGGTGTGTACAGAGTTTCTGGAGCGCGGGCGCCCTCTGCTGCGGACTGGCGGAGGCAGGGACGTGACAGTACCCCCCCCCGACGGACGCCCCCCGTCGGACCACCAGGAGCCCCAGGACGCCGACGATGGTAAGCCTGGAGCATGGACGGGTCCAGAATCTGGCTGTGGGAGATCCAGCACCGCTCCTCCGGACCGTAGCCCTCCCAGTCCACCAAGTACTGGAATCCCCGACCCCGACGGCGAGAGTCCACAATCCGACGGATGGTCCACGCGGGAGCCCCATCAATGATTCGTGGAGGGGGAGGTCGAGGAGGAGGAGGAAGGAGCGGGCTGTGGCGAACGGGCTTGACGTGGGAAACGTGGAAGGCAGGGTGAACTTTCAGGGAGGAGGGAAGCTTGAGACGGACGACAGCGGGGTTAATGACCTTGTCCACGGCGAAGGGGCCGATGAACCTGGGGGACAGCTTACGGGAATCAGAGCGTAGAGGGAGGTCTTTCGTGGACAGCCACACGCGATCTCCTACTGTGTACGCGGGGGCCGGTGTCCGGCGCCGGTTAGCCTGAGTGCTGTATGACCCAGAGGAGCGGAGAAGCAAGGCTCTGGCGCGGTGCCAGGTCCGGTGACACCGTCGAATGTGGGCCTGGACGGACGGCACGGCCAACTCTCTTTCCTGGGAAGGAAACAGCGGAGGCTGGTAGCCAAACAGACATTGGAAAGGAGACAAGCCAGTTGCGGATGTGGGAAGAGTGTTGTGGGCATATTCGACCCACGGGAGTTGGGCGGACCAGGTGGACGGGTTGGAGGATACCAAGCAGCGGAGAGATGACCCAAGCGTTTGATTGGCCCTCTCAGCCTGGCCGTTGGTCTGGGGATGGAAACCGGAGGAGAGGCTGACGGTGGCTCCGATTGCACGGCAGAAGGATTTCCAAACCGCTGACGTGAACTGAGGTCCACGGTCGGAGACCAGATCGAGAGGTAGCCCGAAAATACAGAACACCTCCCTGACTAGGATCGCTGCCATCTCCTTAGCCGAGGGGAGTTTGGGTAAAGGAATGAAACGGATAAATTTACTAAAATGGTCCACGACGGTAAGGACCACCGTGTTGCCGTCTGAACACGGCAGACCAGTCACGAAATCCAGGGACAAGTGGGACCAGGGACGACGAGGAACAGGTAAGGGGCGCAGAAGTCCGGAGCTGGGTTGGTTGGATGACTTGTTCTGGGCACATGTGGGACAGGCGGCGATGTAGGCCTGTGCGTCGTTGCGCATGGACGGCCACCAGAATCGTGTGCGGAGGAAGGCCATAGTACGAGCTAATTCGGGATGGCAGGTAAGTTTGGAGGCATGGGACCAGGCCAGCACCTCCGCCCAAGCATGTTCGGGAACGTAAAGACGACCGAGGGGTTCGTTTGCGGGGCCTGGGTCATCGCGGAGTGCTGTTCTCACTGTCTCCTCGATTTTCCATAGCGCAGCGCCTATTACGCACTGCCTCGGGAGGATTTCGTCCGGCTGAGCGCATTGCTCCTCTTCTTTCTTGAATAAACGGGACAGGGCGTCTGGTTTCCCGTTTTTAGAGCCGGGTCGATAGGTGAGCGTGAAATTGAACCTCGAAAAGAAGAGTGCCCACCGAGCCTGGCGGGGATTTAGGCGTTTCGCTGACCGTATGTATTCAAGGTTGCGGTGATCCGTCCACACAAGGAAAGGGTGCTCTGCTCCCTCCAGCCAATGTCGCCACTCCTCTAGAGCCAGCTTGATGGCCAACAACTCCCGATTACCGACGTCATAGTTTACCTCGGCTTGCGACAACCGGCGAGACAGGAAGGCGCACGGATGGAGCTTGCCGTCGCCTGCGCGCTGGGATAGCACCGCCCCCACCCCCACATCCGAGGCGTCTACCTCGACCACAAATTGCCGTGAAGGATCGGGTTGGGAGAGGATAGGCGCAGAGGTGAAGCGGGTCTTGAGATCCTGGAACACTTCCTCAGCTGCTGGGGTCCAGGCGAACGGCTTTACGCACGACGTAAGAGCTGTCAGGGGTGTGGCTGTCCGGCTGTAGTCACGGATAAACCGTCTGTAAAAGTTAGCGAATCCCAGGAATTATTGGAGCTCCTTCCGGGAGTCCGGGGTTGGCCAGTCGACTACTGCCTTCACCTTGGATTGGTCAATTTGCACTTGCCCTTTGGATACTATATACCCCAGGAAGGAAACGGTGGAAGCATGGATATCGCACTTCTCTGCTTTAACATATAAACGGTTCTCGAGAAGGCGCTGGAGGACTCGGCGAATGTGCTGGATGTGTTCGGAGAGGTCTCTGGAAAAAACAAGAATGTTGTCAAGATAGACAAAGGCGAACCGGCCGATCATGTCACCCAGCACGTCATTGATGAAACTTTGGAAAACCGCTGGCGCGTTGGTGAGGCCAAACGGCATCACCAGGTATTTGAAATGCCCCAATGGGGTGTTGAACCCGGTTAACCATTCATCCCCCTCCCTTATCCTGATGAGATGGTAAGCATTGCGGAGATCCAAATTTGTGAAAACAGAAGCGCCCTGAAGAGAATCAAAAGCGGAGTTCATCAACAGGAGAGGGTATATGTTCTTGATGGTAATATTATTGAGACCACGGTAATCTATGCAAGGGCGGAGGGAGCCATCCTTCTTGCCGACGAAGAAGGAGCCCGCTGCCAGAGGAGAGGAGGAAGGGCGAATGTAGCCGGAATCCAAGGACTCCCTGATATACTTCTCCATGGCCTTGCTCTCGGGTTTGGAGAGGCTGTATAGCCTCCCTTTGGGGAACGACGAACCGGGAGCAGTTCAATTGCGCAGTCGTACGGTCTGTGCGGGGGAAGTGAGAGTGCGCGTCGTTTACAGAACACTTCCCCGAGGTCATGATAAACCGCGGGCACGCCAGTCAGGTCCGGTGGCATAGGGTCAGCGTCAGTGGTAGGTGCTGGCGGTGGGCAAGCCGCTTTCAGGCAGGCAGCATGACAGTCGGCGCTCCACTTAAGGATCCTGCCCGCGGTCCAGTCAATAGCCGGATTATGCTTTACCAACCACGGGTATCCCAGGACCAACGGGATATGCGGGGTGCTTGTGAGTAACAGGCGGATGGTTTCAGTGTGGTTCCCTGACATGGACAGTTGGACCGGTTCAGTACGAGCTGTGACCCTGGCCAGACGTCGACAATCGAGGGCAATAGCGTTAACGGCCTCGGATAGTGGTTCTGTGGTCAGCCCCAGCTGTTTAGCCAACGACGAATCCAAGAAGCTATCATCGGCCCCGGAATCGATGAGGGCTTGAATCTTTAGTCGCTGGCCGTTGTGAAACAGGGTGGTGAAGAAGGGATGTCGGGGACAGGAAACGTCAGTGGTTGGGCTCGCTAGTCCTTCCCCAGGGACTAACGAGCCCGTCCGTTTCCCTTCTTCAGGGGGCAGGAGGTGACGAAATGGCCTGGACGACCACAGTAAAGGCGCTGTCGTTCCTCGCCATCCAGTCGGTATCGCCCTATCTGCATTGGTTCTGGGGCGTCCGGGGTTCTCAGGCCTCCCTCTGCCCCTTGAAGGTTGGGAGGCGCGATTCGATGTTCTGGCAGGGCAGACGGGACGACAGGAGGTGGCGACGGCTTGGACTCGGATCTCCTCGCTCTGCTGCGTTCTCGCGCGCGGTTATCCATCCGGACTGTCAGCGCAATCAGTCCGTCGAGATCCTCCGGTTCCGGGTACGAGATCAGCTCGTCTTTTAGGTGTTCGGCCAACCCGTTGATGTAGGCGGCTTGCAGAGCCTCATTGTTCCACCCACTCTCTGCGGCCAGAGTACGGAACTCGATTGTAAATTCCGCAACACTACGGTTACCCTGACGCAGGGCGAACAACCTGGCGGAGGCATCTTTTCCCCGGACCGGGTGATCGAAAAGCTTACGCATCTCATCCGTGAACGCTTGGTAGGACCGGATTGCCGGATCCTGGCGGTCCCAAAGGGCAGAGGCCCACTCCAGGGCGGGTCCACGGAGCAACCCGATCAGGTAAGCAATCTTGGCGCTATCCGTGGCATACGTTCTCGGTTGCTGGGCGAAGACGAGACCGCACTGGAGGAGGAATGAACGACACAGCCCTAGATCGCCGTCGTATCTCTCGGGGTTAGGCACCCAGGGCTCGCGTTCCGCTGGGCGCACCGGAATAGGCTCAGGGGTTGTCGGTGACAGGGTTGGAGCGGGTGTCGCCGAGGCGCTCATCCGTTCTTGAAGGGCTGTGACGCTGGCGGTGAGAGCTTGCAGGGAACTAACGAGCCCCTGGAACGCCGACTCGTGTTGGTCTAAGACGGCTTGCTGGGCAGAGATAGCCCGACGTACAGCATGCAGGTCCGCTGGATCAATTTTGGCCAGATCAATTCTGTCAGGGGTGCGGGTGGGGATCCAAACGCGGACGGGGAACGGAAGGGAGAAGGGCAGATGGAGAGGACGCGGACGGGAGGTAAGGCGTCTGACGACTTGGCGGCGTAGGGACAGACGAGCGATAGGCAGAGTAGTCAGGGACGGGCAGGGAGTCGGTACACGGGCTGGCGGCAGAAGTACAATAGGGAAACTAGCAAAGTGGTCGGGGACAGGCGAAAGGTCAAGATACCGGCGGGCTACTAACGTACAGGTACGGGACTGGCAGAATGGTCGAGAACGGGCGAAGGGTCGGAGCACGGAAAGGCAGGTCGAGGAACTAGAGAACGCGAGATATGGCATGTAAACATGAACCATTGATCTGGCAGGGGTGAGAAGGCAGGGAGCTGTATTTGACTGTGTGGTGATTAGGTGACTGGGGACAGGTGTGTGAGTAGGTGATTGGTGACAGGTGTGTTAGGTGTGTACAGAGTTTCTGGAGCGCGGGCGCCCTCTGCTGCGGACTGGCGGAGGCAGGGACGTGACAATAACAGCTGAAAATGCAAAGATAAACTACAGTAAATTTTAGACATGAAGGTCAGTCAATCAGGAAGATTTCCAGATCTTTCTTCAATTGCTGTAACAAGTGCTATGATTAAACTGTCTCATGAGTACCACAAGAGGAAAGGTAGAACCAGAGTTACCTCTGCTGCAAAGGATAAGTTCATTAGAGTAAGCAGTCTCAGAATTTGGCAATAAACTGCACACGGATTGCAGCCCAATTAAAAGCTTCACAGTGGTTAAGTAAAAGACACATCTCAACAATAACTGTTCAGAGGAGATTGTGTGAACAAGAATGAGAGTGGTGCTGCAGAGTCACATATCCTGGCCTCCACAATCACCAGACCTCAATTAAATTGAGATGTTTTGTGACGTGTTGGACTGCAGAGCAAAGGAAATGCAGCCAACAAATGCTTAGCACTCTATCTAGACTGTTGGAAAAGCATTCCAGGTGACAACCTTATGAAGCCAGTACAAAGAATGACGAGAGTCTGTAAAGCTGTCATCATGGCAGGGGTGGCTACTTTAAATAATCTAAAATAGAAATGTATTTTGATTTGTTTTACACTTTATTTATTTACTACTGTGCATGATTATGTGTTATTGTCATAGTATTGACATTTCCACTATTCTTCTACAATGAAGAAAACAGTAAAAATAAAGAAATACCCTTGAGTTGATGAGTCCAAACTTTATTGATACTGCCTAAAACGTATGTTATAGCCATTAAAGTATAATGTCAGTGTAGTGTCAAATATTCTTTTAAGAGATTACTTCACAAAACTGCATGAGTTGGAAAGCTAGTGTTTATCATTTTGTGTATCTATAATGATTAGCAGCATTACAGTTAGGTCCCAGTCATGCCGCACATCTGAACATTTTAAATGGTTTTATGTGTTCTGTTAGAACTTTAGTGCCTACAGTGGACTTCTGAGGGTGTCTCTTCAGCAGGTGGGTGGTGGTGTTTTCTTACCTCTGCTGCAGACAGTGTCGTTCCTGAGAACGCACACCTCCTCCACAGGTCCTGGAGCAGGTGGACCAACTGCTCCACTCACCCCACCACTGAGCTACATCGTCAGGCGGCAGACCTTGACTCTGTTGCCCTGGGCTCTGCTGCCTCAGGCTGTGCAGACTCTGGTGCCGGTCCTCCTCCCGCCCATCACTACTGTCCTGGCAGAGACAGAGTATTTAACATGTGTATTACACTGTGTGTGTATGAAAGTCTGTTCATCTCAGTGTGTATTTTGATGTCTAGAACTGTTTTTTCTTCTTGTTTTCTGTGACAGAGAGAGGTATTGTTTCCTATAAATGTTGGGTACCAAAAAGCCCTGTAGGACAAAAAGTAGGGCTGCTGTGCAGACTGAAATTAGCAGCAACAGCTGGCGTAACTGTTCCCAGGTCCAGGCTGTTTTAGGCCGGATTTCACTACTTGCACATTTTGAGTTCTAGAATTATTTCTGTAACAGAAACCATATATTGTGAGTTGCTTCTGGTGATCAGAACCCCTTTGGCTACAAAGAAAACACATAAAAAATAATAATTGGACACTATTTTGAAACCTCATCTCTTAGAATGAACCAAAAAAAGTTTTACGATTACAGACATTTCTGCAATAGTGTATGCTAATTTATTTTTAAAATATATATGAAGTTTTGTATGATTGTTATTTTCTGATATTTCCATGCCTTTATAGTGATATTACATTGTTTTAGGCTGAAATAAATGAATAAAATAAATAAAAGAAGGTCAAAAATATAGAGACACCCCAATAAAAGTCTGTTCCTCTACCTAGAAATAAACCCTTATAAAATCATTTAGAAAGAAATTACATTCCTCCGTTAATACCGCAATACACCTAACGGCCACTAGAGGAAAGCACGAGATCGGTATTTTGCAGTTGGGATATAGAAAATTATGAATTATTGAATCAAGTGACCAAGTTTTTCCAAGAAAACCAATAACATCCCCATACAATGTCGAAAGAATAATATTTTTACTACATTTTTTTATATATATTCTATGGGATACCATTGTTCATAAATAGCGTTGTACTTACTTCATATGTGGATGGTTCAAGTCTCTGAGCTGTTGGAGCTGTCTGGCCATTACACTTACGCATTGCATCCAGATACTGTTTCCATACAAATTATCATCTTCTAAATGCTTTTGCCCGTTCAAATCTAGTCTAAAACATTGATCTATAATGTCCTTTTTCGGAATGAAAGCGATGCAGGGATGAACGCGAATCTGAAATTCTGGAATTTTTTTCTCATTTTGTCTCTCATAGTTGACGTGTGCCTAGGCATGAAAATTACAGGCCTCTCTCATCTTTTTAGTGGGAGAACTTGCACAATTGGTGGCTGACTAAATACTTTTTTGCCCCACAGTAGATGAGACAGCAGCAAGCAAACCATTGACATGATTGATTTTGCTACACTTCCTTTATATCTGAAGCATATCCTCCATACGCATAGAAGCACTCAGTGGGGAGCGTTTCCTTAAAACCTTCAGCAAAACAATATGACAACTTATTGTGCTACGGTTCCATTTGACGGACCTATTAACACGTGCTTGAATGCAATGATCGAAGCTTAAAGCCTTAATACATATATACTTTTCAGGGTTAACTCGTATTGGTAAAAGACAAGAATACAGGTTACTTGTTGTTCTTTAGACCTGAGGGATGCTGCTTTTTTTCAGGGCAAAGGGATGCTGCTTTTTTTCACTTTCAACTCCTGTTCATCCATGGCTTCTGCTTGGGGAAAGTCTTTATTAGTTTATGGGTGGTGACATTGTTGGTGCAGATGCTAATATAATCCAGAACCGATGAAGTACATGTTTCAATGTCCCTATGGGAGTCAAGGGTGGCTTAAGTGGCAAACAAATTCCAGTCTATGTGTTGAAATGGGTGCTGTCTAATTGAGTCTGACACTTCTGGCCACACTTTGGTGACTGTCCTCCCTGATGTTTTCCTCACGTTTGATGAGGGGTAAATACTTGGGGAGGAGGAATTGAGAAAGATGGTTTGATTGCCCCAAGTGGGGGTGGGGAATGGCATTGTAAGTCTTCGGAATGTTTGTGTTTACAGTGGATATGAAATTCTACACACCCCTGTTAAAATGCCAGGTTTTGTGATGTAAAAGAATGAGACAAAGATAAATCATGTCAGAACTTTTTCCACTTTTAATGTGACCTATTATGTGAACAATTCAATTGAAAAACAAACATAAATCTTCGAGAGGGAAAAATGAAAAATAAAAACCTTATAATAACCTGGTTGCATAAGTGTGCACACCCTCTTATAACTGGGGATGTGGCTGTGTTAAGAAATAATCAATCACATTCAAACTCAAGTTGAATAGAAGTCATTACACAACTGAAATCCTTTAAAGTGATTGATTTATCAAAGAAATGGCTCAGCTGTTCTAGTAGGAGTTTCCTGACATTTTCTTAGTTGTATCTCAGAGCAATAGCCATGGTCCGCTGAGAGCTTCCTAAGCATCAGAGAGATCTCATTGTTGAAAGAAATCATTCAGGAGAAGGGTACAAAATAATTTCTAAAGCAATAGATATACCATGGAACACAGTGAATTCAGTTATCATAAAGTAGAGACAATATGGCACAACAGACATTACCAAAAACTGGATGTCCAAAATTGATGAAAAGATGAGAAGCAAACTGGTAAGGGAGGCTTCCAAGAGGCCTCTGGCAAGTACTGGCTGTGTGCAACATGTGACATCAATCTCCCGTATTCAAGAATCCAAGCCCGGCTGAAGTCTCACAAAATCACTTGAGAAAATTTGTTATTGTCTGATGAAACCAAGGTTGAACTTACTGGCCATAATTCCAAAAGATATGTTTGGGACAAAAACAACACTGCACATCACCCCAAAAAACACCCTACGCACAGTGAAGCATGGTAGTGGCAGCATCATGCTTTGGAGCTGTTTTTCTTCAGCTGGAACCGGGCCTTAATCAGGCTTGAGGAAATTATGTTCCAAATACGAAATACCAGGCTATATTGGCACAAAACCTTCAGATGTCTGTTAGAAAGCTGAGGAAAAAGAGGAAGTTCACCTTTCAGCATGACAACGACACAAAGCACACATCCAAATCCACATAAGCATGGCTTCACCAGAAGATAAACTTTTTGGAATGGCCCAGCTAGAGCCCAGACCAGAATCCAATTGAACATCTGTGGGGTGGCTCTGAAGAGGGCTGTGCACAGGAGATCTGACAGATTTTGAGCACTTTTTCAAAGAAGAGTGGGAAAATATTGCCATGTCAAGATGTGCCTTGCTAATAGACTCCTACCCAAAAAGACTGAGTGTTGTAATAAAATCAAAAGGTGCTTCAACAATGTATTAGTTTAAGGGTGTGCACAGTTATGCAACCAGGTTATTCTAAGTTTTTTATTTTTCCCCCTCAAAGATTACAGTTTGTTTTTCAATTGAATTATTCATGTTATAGGTCACATTAAAAGGGGGAAAAAGTTCTGATATTATTTATCGTTGTCTCATTTTTTTCCATCACAAACACCTGGCATTTTAACAGGGGGGTTGTAGACTTTTTATATCCACTGTACATGGTCTAGTGTATAGTCTCCTCTGGTGGGGCAGGAGAAATATTTTAGGAATTTGTGAAAAATTTTTCAGATTTGAATGTTTGAAATCCCCTGCAATCACCAAAACATCAACTGGGGGCTCTTTCTGCTGCTAATGGCAGCCTGCAGTTCTTTCATTGTTAGCTTAGCATTAGCATCCAGAATATGCAGACTGCCATGACAATAACAGATGTTGACTTCCCAGGCAAGTAAAAGGCCTGCATCTAATCATCATGCATTTGAAGTTAGTTTTTGAACACCATGTTTTGTTTACATGAATGCAGTCCATCACCTCTAGTCTTACCGGAATCAATTTCATTCCGATCTGCTCTGACGACATCTCAGCCATCCTGCTCAATTACGTTGTCAGATATGTTGTTGTTAAGCCACATTTTGTTTAATTTCATGGCGCTGCAATCCATAATATTTTTTTTCTCAGTCTTAATATTTCATCCATCTTTTTTTCCAGCGACCGTATGTTAGCGAGGAATATGGAGGTAGCATTAGCCTTACCTCCACGGTTCCCACGCCTTTGTTTATGATTTCGGGGCTGCCTCCAGGCACCACCACTCAGCTATGCGAATAGCATCTCCTGGAGTGTCCTCACAATATCCAGTGGGTGGTAAAGGTTGTCGAAAACGCTTCCTGTGCATTGTGCTCAGATGTCCAAAAAAGAGGTCCGACAACTGTTTAACACTAGAACCACCAGGCCTTTTTACCCCCTATAACTGCCAGAGACGAACGCCGTTTGGCGTCATTAGCATACAAATCATCCCTATTAGCATGGACAATCTCCTCCTCAACATCACCATCCATCCAGAGCATCAGTTCATCAACTGAGTTATTATTAAATTATATACATGTATAAAAAATTATGAATTGCAGAATTTGGGAGGCTCAGGGATTGGCGGTGGCGGTTCAATATCTGAATCAGATGAAGACCCCGCATCCAACTCGACAATTTCGGGATGTATTGCTGACCCTTCATCTGACTCCATCTCATCTAAATCTTGCAGCATTTGCAATGCTGTCAGGGCGTTAAACAGTCGGGTTCGGTTTGCCATTGTGAATTAAACACAGTAAATTGTGTCTGACTTGTGTCTGACTTGCTCACAGAGTTCAGATTATATACACTTTCTACCCTCATCATCACACTTCAGTCACATGCAAAGGTGAGTCTGGGTTGATGAGGGGGTTATTGCCCATTCATCCCCTGACGTCATTGCTATTCCATTGCTATACATCAGATTCAATTAGCCTAGTTTCCCGAGGTAGACATGTACCTGTAACAACTGGAAAAGAATGTAAACAACATGTATGCAATTTCTTTATCTTCAGTAAAATAAACTGAGAAAAAGGCGAACAGATGTGTGTGCAATTTAGTTTCTCCTAAAGAAAAAACTGTAACTTGTAATACCATTGTTGAATTGGTGACTGGTGACTGCTAAATAAAATCCTTGGTATTTCGTTTAGTGAATAATTTTTTTGCAATATTTATTTGTAGATTTACATTTTAGAATTACATTTGTTGAATTAGCCTACACAATAAGCTGAATCTCCTATTGAAAAACAGTAACATGTGATAAAGAGACTAAATCGTTTGTATTATGTTTCTATAATAGCCTAATCAAGTTTTTGAATGGTCATAGAGAACTTGTATTTCATTGGTAAGTTGTTCAAATTCAATCAAGGTCTGATCATTTGGGAGTAGCACGCATTCCTCCATTGACGTGAGGCATTCAGCAAGGGGTGATTAGCGCCTGGGTACCATTTGGGTACCAATGCTAAGTGGTGTGGGCTTCAGGCGGATTAAGTAGGAAAATAGGGTAAAAAAAACAGGTGAATAGTCTCTAAATTGTTTTCTGTTGGTCAGTTTAGAGTTCTGACAACGGAACTATGAAATATACGCATATTTTGGAAAAGTCATGGAAGGAAGAGGGTGTAGCTTTTAAAATGGCCTTGTTATTGTCACGTCCCCGCCTCCGCAAGCGCGCAGCAGAAGGCGCCCGCGCTCCAGAGGGCGCCCGCGCTCCAGAGGGCACCCGCGCTCCAGAGTCTCAGTGCGCACGTAATCACACACCTGTTCCCAGTCACCTCATCACCAAGCATTCAAGTACAGCTCCCTGCCACTTCACCCCTGCCAGATCAATGGTTCATGTTTACATGCCATATCTCGCGTTTACCAGAGTCCTGTCCTGTTTGCCTGTGTACCGACTGATTACCTGTTCCCGTTTACCCCGCCTGATCCCAGCCTGTACTTTCGCTTTCCGCATGTTTTCCGACCGCCTGCCTTTCTCCAACTACTCTGCCTGTTCCCTGTCCGTCCCTCTGCCGCCCGCTCGGTCCTCGACCTCCTGCCCGTCCCCGACAACTCTGCCTTCCGCTCGTCTGTGCCTTCGCTACTCCAATCCAGTCTGCACTTGGATCCTTACCCGTGTCCGTGTCAGCTATTTTAATTTCAAACTCAAACATCAATTGGCGTAGGCATTTGGGCGGTTCTAGCGTTAAGGCACGCAACTCTGCTTTCAGATCCGGCAATGCAGTGGTCTACAGCTTAGGGCCAATCTGAAAATGTGCATCAATATGGCTAAAAATTGCCACAAACTGCAGATAGGGGAATATATCCACAACAACTACAAACCCAAACCCATGTGGCGGGGCATCCAAGCCATCACTGATTACCAGCCAAAGAACCCTACCCCCACAGCCAGCAACGTCTCCTTTAATGATGAGATAAACAGGTTCTACGCATGTTTTGATGAGGATAACAAAGAGCAAACAATTAAATCTGAATTCCCCCCAGACGTCCCCCCCCTCAGACTATATACCGCAGAAGTGTCATCTGCACTGTGCAGGGTGATTGCACACAAGGATGCTGGTCCTGATGGCGCCCCAGGCGTGTGAACAGAGCATGTGCGGGGCAGGTGGCCGAGGTCTTTACCAATATCTTTAACATGTCACAATGTGCTTCAAGACCAAAACCATTGTGCCAGTGCCGAAGTAGTCAACCTGCAAGTTAGCCTGATTTACCTCCGACCAGTTGCACTCACCCCCACAAAATCATGAAGTGTCTTGAAAGACTAGTTCTGGCCCAGCATATGTCCCACATCCCCCCAACACTGAATCCCTACCAGAAGGCCCGGAAACAGGTGGTGAAAACCACAAAGCACATTACTGGTCCCCATCTTCCTGCCATCACAAACCTCCAGCGGAAGTGTTGTCTGTGTAGGGCACCTGGGATCATCCCATGCCACTAACAGTTTGCCCTCCTTCTATCAGGCAGGCGGTACAGGTCCTGGACCAGCAGGCTCAGGAACAGTTTATTTCCATCTACAGTAACCCTGCTAACTCTGTGAGCCAGAGAACTCTGTGAACTTTGTGACCAATCACTTACTATACCCCCCATCTCCCTGGGACCTTGTTGCACTACTCCCTTCCACTACTCTGACAATGCCTGGCTATGCTTGATAATAGAAGTTTTCAGTTGTTGAAAGGTACATTTCTACCTCAGAGACCTCACCACTGCTATACCTGCATTTTAGTTGCACAAACACCTTGTACATTCAGTTTGCCTCTTTGCACAGTTAGAATTGCCATTGTGCCTGCATGTTTTACAGTTGTTACACATGCATGTCTACCTTGGGACCCTACTGCTGCTTTCCCTGCATCTCGGGTGGACCTACCTTAATACATCTTGAATGCCATTTTGAAATTGCCATTTGTACCCGAACAACAATTATCCCAGTTGTAACACACACTAAACATAATACTTGTAAAATGTCTGACCATCTATATGCCTGATTGCACATTTAGTATTGCCATTTGTACTGTATTTGCCTTCATTGCACATCTACACATTCCACTGATAATAAACATATTCTTAATACTTGTAAATGTTCTGCATACCTCTAATTGCACTTCTGGTTAGATTCTAACTGCATTTCATTGTACAGTACTTGTACTGTTCAATGAAGCAAGAGTTTGGTGATGTCAATGGGCTGCAGACTCAATGCTGTTATTGCAAGGGACTAAATACTACTAGCTTTTATGCTTACATTTGATTTGAGTTGAATAGTCCCAATACTTATGCTTGCATAATATTGAGGATGTAACTCCTAAAGTGCTGTTATTCTAAGTTGGTGAATCATATACAGTTTTGTGAGAAATTATTTCACCCTTTCCTGATTTCCACTATTATTGCATATTTGTCACAATGAATGGTGTCAGATCTTCAAGACAGTGTTGAAATGATGACTGTATTTATTTAAGAAAAAATGTGGTCCAACCCCAACTGGCCCTGTGTGAAAAAGTGATAGGACCCCTAAACTTAATTACTGCTTGTGCCACCTTTAGCAGCCACAACTGCAACCAAACTCTCACATTGCTGTGGAGAAAACTTGTCTCACTCTTCTTTGCAGAATTGCTGTAATTCAGCGACTTTGGTGGGCTTACAAGCATGAATTGCTCATTTAAGGTTCTGCCACAGCATCTTGATGTGGTTTAAGCCTGGGTGTGTCCAACAGAATCCAATGATCAATTGAATTTGATTGAATAAATAAGGGGCAATCACTTTTCCACACAGGCCCTGTTGGTGATAGATAACTGTTCTCCTTCAAAAAATGTAATTATAACCTAAACAGTTAATTTAAACTTGGGTTCTGTTACATCTTCTATTATGTTTTATATGAAAAGCTAACAAATACGCAATAAATGAGAAAATCAAGAAAAGGATCAATTATTTTTGCGGCACAGTATCGGTAGAAACAGACAGAATTTTGTTTGAATATACAGTAATACTATCATTTTTTTAATACAAAAAATTACATTTCTTGATTGTCTCGAAACTTATGGTGGGTACCGTGTGTGGGTACCTTTTGATTTATATTTGTTCGCTTGTACATTGAATTTGTTTTGTTTGCATTTTCCCTTTTTTGTTGCAAAACACTATATATATACACAGAATACACTTGCAAAAGAGAATGTGCTCAATGTTTTTTTCCCTTACTACATAAAGTTAAACTTATATTACACTTTTATAAGAAGATATTTGATTTTGTAATTGTCAAGATTGTTGTTTGAATACACCAGTCTCAATTTACAAGTGACCTTCCTGGAGGATCTACTTATTGTGGTGGCAGTGATGAGACTATTGGCATTGGGGTCAGTTTTACTTGCCCACGATGTCAGTGGAATTGAGTGGGTCTGATGTGGTCCCACATAGGCAACACCATCCTGAGGCCATGTAGATTGTTCAGTTCGTTGAGTCACAAAATAATGGTCAGAACTCTTGGAAACATAACTCTGAAAATACCATATTGCTTAAAACACTAGTTTGAAACAAATTTTTCTCAGACGCTGTGTTAGAACAATAGTTTATAATCAGGTTCCCCGGTGTTAGAGGTATTTTGTTAGCACATTTGAGCATTTTGGATCTAAAGTTTAGAGGTCTCAACTTTCCAAGTGTAAAACCCAGTACTGTATCCTTTTCTTATTAAGCCCCGACCTCATTAGTTTGCGTCCGTTTGACCACGAACTCTATAACAATGTGCAGGCACTTCAGTTCGGAAATGGTATGTAGACATAAAGACTCCACCAGCTGGGGCTTTGATCTTTATGCGTGAAGAGTACCGAAAAAACTGTGTAACGCATAGGGAGAAAGAAGGCGCAAAACCTAGACTTGGCTAATTAATTACATTACGTATCTATAAAACGAAGTATCGGTTATCCGTCTAGATAACTGCGTATTGTTTTGCATGTTGCGGGCTTTCGGACAATCATCGGGATCAACGATCAGACATATACGTTAAGAAAAAGGAATTTTGAAGAACACGGCTTTATGGATAAGTCGTTGCAGGCTTCTCTATACGTTTACATTTTGTTATTAAAAGTATGCGATTTACCTTAATGTTGCTGGTGGATGCTCTCTCAAATGTTCCAAATAGTAACACAGCGCTGTGAATAAAGATAACAACAAATCTTGCGCTCCAAAGACAGTACATGGTTCATTTAGGAACAATGAGACCTCGCCCCCCCAAACCTTAACCACAGCTTGAAAGGGAGGCTCACCAATAGGTCTAATGGGAAGAAAATACTTGATTCTTTAATGGCTTTACAACCTGCTGGCCCAGAGGAGAAAGGGGCTGGTCAAGCCAGCTTTGATTGACATTGTACCAGTTAGTTTAACTCTAACTTTTGGTTTTATCAGTAGTGGCTGCCTCAACCAGGGGTTGATGGGTAGTTCCCTTCTCTATATATGTGTGCGAATGGGTGTTTGTGTGTGATCAACAGAGAAAGACAGACTATGTACTATGTGTCTATGTGTGAGGGAGATACATTGTTTTCTAAATGGTAAGCCAATATTTACAGGTTAGGAGAAGATAATGGTATTATCCTGCTTATGCATAACAGTGACTTTCCTCAACGTGGTCCTGGTGTTTCTGAGAAAATGTCACACAAATCTTATAAACACAGACACAATGTTTATGGCAATGAGTGAACAATGCATAGGCTATACAATACAAGGTCTTTCAAGGGCCCCTGTCTATCCAAACTGGTTCCAAAGAGAAGGCAAAATATAATTAATCAAATACTATGCAAAGGCTTGTTTAAATGAATAAAAGTGTGTGTATAGACAAGGACAGGGGGAGGGGGGTCAGCAGAGTGGCAGCTGAAATCGTCAGGTATCGTCTTGATCTGCAACACAACCAGGAGGACTTTGGACAGGGACCGCAACAAGTCAAGCCTGGTACTCCGCAGGTGTCGGTTAAGACCTCATGTCCTCCTATGTTTAAAACAACAAAAAACGGGGCCATTTTTAAAATGCATTCCTTGGATCTACAGGGATTTATAGTGGAGAAGGAGAACAGACCCTACTCCTCCAGCACAATAATATAGCAGCGTAAGATGTTGGGGCTGAGACAGGGGGGTCCAGTGACACTGTGGCCCTTTGCAGAGGAGGCCCCAGACCGGGCCCAACAGGCAGGAAATCAACTGAAGCTGAAAACCCATGAAAACTGTATGTTCTATTAAATAGGTTAATGGAAATAAAACCCAGTCCTAACAACTGGAAATAAAAGCCTACAGCTTTGTTTCACATGTCCAAATCTCCATGTTTCCAGCAATGTGTATAAGCTGTTCCATATGTTTTTTTATTTGTTATTATTTCATGCTCATTTCATGCTCCCCACACAAGATCTTAAATAGGGGCCAAAGCAATAGGTATAGCAGGCTTTTTCTTTAAGACAAAGATTATTTTTCCTATTGTTGCACCATCCCATCTCTAACCGAACTCCAACCAGACAATAGTATATAACCTTGTTCTTGTGTTACAGTAAAAATGTAGGTTTGACTAGAGAGGCATGTTCAGACATTTCTCCCCCAAAAACATGGTTGTCAGAGATCAAATTATAGAACACAGAACTGAGTATTCACTCCAACCTGTATATTCAATTATCACAGATTGAAAAGCTAATTGAATATTTACATAACTTAATTTGTTTTTCTATACTTGTTTTTCTATAAAGGTAAATAAATGCAAATGTAGTTACCAAACACCTTCAACAAATTATAAACTGTTGTTCCTGTAATAAAATGTTCCTGTAAATTTTAAAGGAGGAAACTGCAATGCAAGCATTAACCCCCTGATCAGTCTCAGCATAGACTGTCAAATTAAATTATAGATATATTTAAAGATTTGAAGATATTTTCTGGGATTTTATGTTTAATTTTACAGACAATTGGGGGAAGTATAGAGGAAAGACATTTTGCTGAAAGGCCATTGGGATGGATATTATAACTTGAAAAGAAAGCAGAGACCCACTAGAGAGGTCATCTAGAGGGTGTAGCATATTTGTAGATTTGTCAATGCAACAAAATCAATCTCCGGATCTACCACAGAGTGGTGAAGGGCCTTTAACCCAGGATTGGGAAGTAACGGATTACATGTAAAAAATTACAAAAAATATTGTAATCGGAAAACAGAAAAATACAGCACTTGGATTACTTAAAAAATATATATGTGTGCTAATATTGTTATGTCTTATTTTGTATTTTATTTTACTGTATTAAAAACATGGTTGTTCACACTCTAAAGTTATAGTTGTCCATCTCAGTCATTTTTGATAAGCATGCGGACAAATTTGGCAACGTTAAACCAGATAAAAGAGATGAGTGACCAAAGCACTTGTTTAATTATCTCTGGGTTTGGCTGGTAAAAACTAAGTATGCCTACGTTAATATTAGCCTACCTATAGAAAATGTGGTTTAGTACTCTACATCCATGCATATTTCTCAAAAAAATAATAGGCTATACCTGGTATTTTTATTTTTACCGATTGAAGATAGGACTTATTTAGGGAAGTAGGCTACTAATTGTCTACAAATAGCTGTAACATGATGCTGTCTTTAAGATAAACAGTTTATGGAATTGATCAAAATATTTCAAGACAATGTATGTTGACAAGCATTCCACCCAGGGATAACCAGTAATGATATAATTTCATGCAGGCACATTCACTGCATACATGAAGGCCATGTAAATCTGTTTGTTCTGAAACTCAGGAAAGTGAGATCATTGGTTAACATTTGGTTGCTGATGACATCGACTTTATGCTATGAATGCAGGTGTTAATCCCAGTTCATTTATGAATATTGCATTTAGAAAATTAATTGCTGTTGCTCCTAATAATTGCAGGTTCTCATCAGTAAAAGGTATTCCTGTGCCGGTGTTATCGTTTGCACACGCGCATGTTAATCCCAGGGATTTCTGCAAGCTTTTTGCCATGTTGGTGGTTGTGGATCAAAACATCAGATAACTAAAAATGGATGCTGGAAAAGCTAAGGATATCTTGGTCTTTATGCTCAATGATTTGAATGCCATGTTTGGACCATCCTCGTCCACGCCTCCCTGCTTCGGACGGTCATCCTCCCCGGTTAATTTACAACCGGTCGCTCGGACCGGTTTAACTCAACGCCCCATGGTCTTTTCAGCTCCTCAGTCACGCTTACCTAATTTCCTCCATATCAACACCCAGTATTACACACACCTGTTCCTTGTCTACTCCACCACTTATAGCCCCATGTTTGTGTCCTCTTTGTACAGCGTTAACCCTGTTCCACTCCAGTGAGTTCTTACCTGTTTTGTTCATGATTGTCCTACATTCCGGATCTGCATTTTGTTGACCACAGTGCCTTATTGCTTTATGAAAAGTTGAGTTTGAGACCTGACTGTCATAAAAAAATCCACGTCAGTGCATCTGCGCCTGTTTCCTTACTATCTGCCAGCATTACAGAGAATACTTTATTCCAGCAGAAATTACAATTTATTTTGCCTTTCTAAATCATGTCAATGTCACTTGAATTTACCACAGTTCTAGAGAAATCTCAGGGACAATAAAAGGACACAGATTTTTCATTTTCCTATAAACAAGCAACATTTTTTTTTGCTGTGTCATTTTGTGGTATTGCATGTAGATAACATACAATCCATATACACTGATCAGCCATAACATTATGACCACCTGCCTAATATTGTGTAGGTCCCCCTTTTGCAACCAAAACCGTTGAGGCATGGACTCCACTAGACCTCTGAAGGTGTGCTGTGGTATCTGGCACCAAGATGTTAGCATCAGATCCTTTAAGTTCTGTAAATTGTGAGGTGCGGCCTGGATTGGACCTGTTTGCGCAGCACATCACAAAGATGCTCAATTGGATTGAGATCTGGGGATTTTGGAGGCCAAGTCAACACTTTGGACTAATTGTGTTCCTCAAACCATTCCTGAACCATTTTGCTCTATGGTCCATTTCTGATGCGCATGTGCCCATTGTAGGTGCTTTCGGTGGACAGGTGTCAGCATGGGCACCTAGACTGGTCTGCAGCTACGCAGCCCCATACGCAACAAAGTGCGATGCACTGTGAGTTCGGACACCTTTCTACCAGCACCAGCATTAACTTTGTTTTGCAATTTGAGACACAGTAACTTGTCTGTTGGATTGGACCACACGGGCCAGCCTTCACTCCCTACGTGCATCAGTGAGCTTTGGCCACCCATGACCGTGTCACCGGTTCATCGCTTTTACTTCCTGACCACTGCTATCCACGAAAACCCCAAAAGGGCTGCAGTTTTGGATACACTCTTACCCAGTTGTCTAGGCATCACAATTTGGCTCTCGCTCAGATCTTTATACTTGCCCATTTTTCCTGCTTCTAACACATAAACTTTTAGGGAAGAATTTGAACTTGATGCCTAATATATCCCATCCGCTGACAGGTGCCATGATAACGAGATTATCAGTGTTATTCACTTCACCTGTCTGTGGTCATACTGTTATGGCGGACCGGTTTATAATGTAATGCATGTATAGGATGTAGGAAACTAACCAAAGGGAAAGGTACTGTACCTGATGGACAACAAAGATGCTGTTTGCATTTGTATCTTTTTGGTAGCACTGGACCACCGTATACAGAATGGCCCATATAAGGCTAAATGCCAGCCAGACTGGTAGTTCAAAGATTTGCCATTTTCTTCACTTAACTGTGGTGAGTGTAATAAAAGAAAATCAGAGGCTGGTCCATATTAACTGACTTTTTACTTTGTAGACAGAAGATTTTTATGTTAAACACTGTTTATTCACACAGTAGAAAAACTGGGGGAGACACTGATTAAGTCATGTTGATATATGATCAAATGTACTTTATGAAGCCCTTTTTACATCAGCAGTAGTCACAAACTGATTATAAAATACCCGGCCTAAAATTCCAAAGAACAACCAATAAAAATAAATGAATACACAGTGGTCATAAAACAATCCCTGAGAGGGTTGGAACCAAGGAAAAATTGGTAAATTAGGCCAAACCAGAATATTTTAAGGTTCAGATGACCAGTGTGTTCCGATGATCTTACTGGCCTTGTACAATAATCCATATCATGTTTTGAGAATATATATTTTGGAATTATGGCTGAAAAGTTATTCCTTGGTTTCATTAGACCATAACACATTTCCCACGTGCTTTTGGGAGACTTCAGCCAGGCTTGGATGTTTTTCTTTGTAAGAAAAGGCTTCAGTCTTGACAGCCCACTACATTTAGGAGGGAAGTCCAGTTCTTCGAAATGTCTCTGATGTGCCATATTTTCTCCACTTGATAACTGTCTTCACTGTGTTCCATGGTATATTTAATGCTTTGGAAATTCTTTTGTACCCTTCTCCTGACTGATTTCTTTCAACAACGAGATCCCTCTGATGCTTTGGAAGCCCTCTGCGGACCATGGCACACACACACACGTCATAGGCAAAGATCTTACAAACAAAATGATAACTTGGACTTAAGTACATATCATATTGAAACATAATACAATGAATTCCTGGTAATAAAGATTTAATTAAATAAAAACTAAACATTACTACTGGGTAGGTTTTTTGAGAATTTGACCAGATCTGTGCCACAGGAACAGTTGAAGATGTATTATGAAGTTCTCCCTGTTCATATACGACAGCTGGCCTTTCGTTCATTTCAACAGAGAATAATTTTGTTCTGCAATCTGAGAGTTTATCCCCTGAAACTGAGGGTAGCTGTCCATTTTGTAGCCAATGATGCATCCTAAAAGAATTACGGATATACATTTACAGATTAAAGTTTCAGATTACTGTTGCATGTGATGATTTCTACCTAACTTTATGTTGCTTTACAGTGTCAACAATGTATAAAACAGTACTGTATTTCAAAAACAATATTCTCCATTAGTAGATAAAAAATTAATATACAATCTTATCAGTACATCAAAACACAAAATGTATTGTATATCAAAAACATCATACGTATGTACATACAATTAAGGATTGTATGAATTTATAAGATAATTTTGAGGCAAAGCACACCTGAGTGGTTTCTCCAGTGCAAACGATCCACATGGAACCAAATCTCCTGGAAAAAGCCTGTGTTCCTCTGAAGGCAGTAGGTGCGCAAATGGCAGGCATTATCGTAGATGACAATCTTAGGACCTAAACACAATATGCATATGACAAAAATTTAACTAATCTGTTCCCAGACAATTTTTACAATTTGGTTAGAGAAACAAGTCAATAACATCAAGTGACAGAGAACATACAACAACATACTTAGTGTTGAAATCTTGTCTGAGATTAGTGAATGGAACATTCACTGATTCTGCTTTCTCTATGATAGTGCAGCCCAAACATACTCCTATGAAATAAAGTATTCATGTTAATTAACTTTTATACACTATAGTTTTAATTAATGTAAAAAAAGCATAAACAGTAAGTTGCTATTTACCATGTGTGCAGTTTGTGAAAAGTGCACACATGGGGCTTCGCTCATATTGGTTTATCCCTCTGCCCAATGGCAGTCACTGACAATTCAAAATATGCAAATCTGACTTCCTGCCGACATCGTCCTCGGCTATATAAGCCGGAAGGCTCCCCCATTCAAAAAGTGTCGCACTTGACGTTTTGGGGGGGGGGGTGTCCTCGGACGCGTTCCCACCGTGTGAGTTTGGTGGAGGGCTCCTCTGATCGATTAATAAAGTGTTATTTGAACCTCATTTATTGGTGAGTGAGCCTTTATTGTCAGTGGCTAGTATGGCTAGTTCTGGTGAGCGGTCTCCTCGCCATTGGTCTCCGACTGAGGGCGCTGGTCTCTGACTCCATGAGTCTGTGGCTTCCAATCCTACCGCTGTTGAGGTGGCTGTAGGGCGCGGGGGCCCGGGCAAGTGTAAGTGGGATGACGTGGTATGCGCCATTCGGCCTACCACTTTGTCAGACAATGTATATGTTAATGTGAGTGTAACTAAGAATGAGTGTGGGGATGTGTTATAGGAATGTATTGATTCATTATACCATTGCACTGGAGAGTGAAAAATCACTAGCTACCTAGTGTTGATAGTAAAGTACTGAGTTAATGTAATTAGACAGTAGGAAAATGCAAGATGTGCTAATACAGGGCTAAACTAACCAAAGAAAACTGGGCTGATTGAGACCATAGTTATGCGCTCAAAGGTCAGTTATTTTGTGAGATGTTGTCCCACCTTCTTGCATTACTGTCACTGATCTTGAGTTAGTGTCTTTCTGTCTCTATCTGCAAACATTAATAAACTGTGTTAAATTTGTGTTAAAGAGTATTTTGATGTCTGCCTTACTTGCCTTAAAGGGTTCTGACTTTAGATTTCAATGGCAGATGTCTGCCTACTGTCTTCCAACAGTCAACTTCCTGGTGTCTGGTGCCTGCATCTGTTGTGTACAAACCTCTCTCACAGGATGAAGACTGGAGAAGTAATGATCCCTATAGCCTTAATTAATACAAGAATTATAACATCATGATTTAGAGCATTTATAACTTCCTCACAGTAATACGTGTAATATATTATATGTATTAAATAACAAAAGGACTCCAGCAATCACCATGTATCATTAGTGGAGTGGAGACTGCAGGAGTACATAATGTGTTCTGAACCTTTTTGAATATATCCCTGAAAAAGGGAACCACCCCTTTGGGAAATGTTCCCTCCATCCCCACAAGATCAAAAAGAAAAGGGCACTCTTCTGTAAGTCTCCTCATTAGTTCTGGTTGGCTGCTGATATGAGGAAACTTTATGGCTTCCATTTCCTGTACTAAGCGGCATACGGTATTCACTGTAGTGAAGAAGAGCCCAGGCTGGGGAGTTCTTGCTGGTCTCCGAGGAAAGTTCGAAAAGGCTTGCTTAGTCATATGGGGTCAGTGATGGTCAGTTTCTGTAGTAGTGGAAGGAGAAAGGAGGCCCTCTTCTCCACATGAGACATCAGATCCATGTGTTCAACGTGAATCAGGCCATCAGAAACATACTTCTGGAAAAAAGTGCCTCAGGAATCAGAGTCCTACTGGTGTGATTGGTAAACTCAATAAATAATTAAATAATATTGAGAAGAAAACAGATTCCAGGTATCTTTTTTAGTGATTACCGTTGCTGGTATCCCAAAGAGGTGGGACTAACCACAACCACTTCACTGAACACACAATACAAATTTAACAACAGTTTATACAACATTTACAAAATGTTACATTAGGTGGGTGCATTAAATATATATATTTGAAGTTGTCCTGGCAGATAGGACATTTGTATCCAGCCACAAAATCAGCAGACAAAAGCCCTAGAAATGACATCAATGCATTTCAGAATTTGCGGTATGTCACTTCTATTTCTTCTGTTGCTTTGTCTTTTAGATTTTGGCACCAGACCTGGAGGTAGTTGTACATATATGACACAGGAAAATTATTGGGTTGACAACATTAGACAGAATAGACATCAATTAGAAATGTTCATGGAATCCATTGTTTATAGTTATGGCTATACATATAATAAAATGGGAACTTGGTAAACATAGTCCCTTAGGACTTCATGGTGGACCATGTATGTGCCCATGTTTAAGATAAAGTCCTCTCCCCAATCATAGGGTGTGATTTTAAAGCAGACTGTGCATATGAGCTGGTGGGCTTTGAAGTTACCAACTCCCAGATACTACCTCTTACTGTGTACACATGAAAGCACGCATGTCTTGAGCCTCCGGTTCGAACTCTGCCACAGACACGGACACTGCCATAAGAGGGCGTAGGGGAGGACACAAATTGACTCCCCAAACATCCATGGTGGAGCGGTCCCATATCATGTCTGAATCAAAGTTCAATACAACACCAATCAGATTACAGTCAGGTCCGGAATGGACAAGTTTTATTTTGGCTGTTTACCAAACTATATTCAGGTTACAGTAAACAAATGATTACAGACTTAAATGATTTGTATGATCCTCTCCATGGTGAAGAGAAAACCCTTCCCTACAGCCAGCCAAGTGAATAACACTTGAGGAGGTAAGTATATCATGATCCAAGTCAACCATTAAGAGAAGACTTCATGTGAGCAAATACAGAGGGTATACCACAAGGTGCAAACCATTCATAAGCCTCAAGAAAAGAAAGGCCAGATTTAGACAAAAAGCATGCCCAGGTGTGGAACAGCATTCTTTGGACAGATGAAACTAAGATCAACCTGTATCAGAATAATGCGAAGAAAAAAGTATGGAGAAGGCTTGGAACAGCGCATAATGCGAAGCGCAACACATAACTCAAGGCAGAAAAACCCATGAACAAACAACTGAAGTCTGCTGCAGTAAAGGCCTGCAAAGCATCACAAAGGAGGAATCCCAGCGTTTGGTGATGTCTATGGGTTTCAGACTTCAAGTAGTCATTGACTGAAAAGGATTCTTGACAAAGAATAAAAAATAAAAATTGTATTGATGAGTATTTTAATTTGTCCAAATACATTTGAGCCCCTGACATAAGGGGGCTGTGTATTAAAATGGTTGCAATTCTGCACTTGAATTGCCCCTCGGTTGTTTCATTTCAAATCCATTGTGGTGAGTTACAGAGCCAAAATGAAAAGAAATGTACTACTCGTATCATATATATTACATACTATTGAATGGCTACAGTGGAACACTATGGGATTATTCTTTTAGCATGTCCTGATTATTAGCCTAATAACTAATAATTTCCCTTTTTCACACAGGAATGTCAAATGGCACCTGTTCAACAGAAACTGCCATTTTAGACTCATCTGGGTAGGATGATCCAGCCAATCGTGCCTCCTGGATCTGAATGGATGTGTGTGACTCCACACCTTTCAGGCCTTGAATGGCATGGGTATGGCTGCAACTTATGGGTTGCATCTCACATGTTTGTCATTTCATTGTCCCTTAATTTACTTTGAGAGTTCCATGTATTTCAGTTTCCACCACAAAGTGGATAGTGAAAAATGGAATTGGTTTGATGTTCCAGAATATAAATACAATAGTTACAAAGAGCTTTGTCGTTACAGAATATAATGTATATAATATTTAATATTACATCCAGATTAATGTATTACCTCTGTTGGGTCATGTCTGTTATAGCTGTGCTCTGTTAAATTAAACAGGATGGACCAGACTTTAAAAGCATACATTTGATATCATGTGGAAAGGACCCTTTTGGTTTCTGGGGTTGTTGACTGTGTCAAAACGGTTAACATTTAACAAGACAAAAAGAAGTGTTAGGGTTATGTCTTACCCACGTCCACTCTGCTAAAATGCACATCCACTATATTGAGTTGAAGTACATTAAATGCCCTGATGTGTTAACCATCCATTTTAGCAAAAACTATGAGTTGAGTACACAATGTAAGAATCAAACAATTTTGACTTTGTAATGTACATAAAAGAACAGAAAACATTAATAACAGTGAGTGTAATACCATCAGAAGGTGAGTTGATGTTGTTAGAGAGTGCTAAGTGCCTCCTTTCGTGGTTATCACATGTGCACACGTAAAGCCCTTTGTTGCCCTCGCAAAACTTCATATTCTGATTACTGATAATTATGAAGTCCTAACTTTTAAAACAAAACAAATACATGATATACACATAAATAGAAGAAACACTATTTTTTATTAACATATTGTGTAAACAAACATGTTACTCACATTTCGACACTTTGTCCATGTGTTGAATATGGGAATGAGTAAACCCTTATCCAACCACATCACATTTTCGGTCTTTAATAGCAGACAGATTTGTCCACATCAGTTGCAGGTGGCTGGCTGTCATTCATTATGGCCTATCTCTGGGGTCTGGCTCTCTTCGATTTTCATCTCAGTCTCACTTGGGTCTGTGAAAAATCTGCCTTGTTAGCTGGGGTCCGGAGTGCAGGAGTGTTCCCATTCCTATGATCCTGACATAAAATTATATTGGTATGCTTTACATTTTGTTTTTTGTTTACTCCTATGGATTTGCAAGCATTGCTGTTGCCAGTTGGCTATTCTGACACAAAAATTATTGATGTCTACAATTTATTGCATAGTTAAAAGAAAGAGCTAAGGCAGATGCATAGTATTAATAATTTTGGGATGCTTTTTCAAATACTTAAACAAATAAAATGACACTACAGATTTCTGTCATTGCAGACAAGGATGGTTGGGGTTGGTGGGAGTCCCTGTCACAGAGCAAGGGAGTCCAAGGAGGGAGATGGAGGCAATCGTAGAGGTGCAAGGAAGAACTTTTAATTGTGCAAAAAGCAAAACAAAATCAAGTGCTGTGCACTACAGAAACAGAAACAAACTATGAGTACAGGAAAACAAGAAACATCAAACATCAAAACTGCAACAGAAAACAATGACCGGGAGAAAATGGCCAACCTAAATATACTGACTAACAAGGAGAACAGAAACAGGTGGGTGCAAAACACAGGTGAAAGGAATAAACTGATTAACTGAAACAAAAACAGGAAAGTCCAAACAAGGACATGACAAATCACAGACACACAGAAAACATGAAACGGCCCCACGCTGCTGTGGTTCGACTGGACATTGGGTTCGAGAAGATACCCATGGAAGACAAGACAACGGCTGTTTTAGATATGGAGATCACTGGCCTCGGATTAGACTGTTCCCACAAGACCCAAGGGAAACACGCAGGAATGCTAACCGCCTGAGGGAGGGGTGCTGACGGTCAGAGGAGACGGACCAGGTAACATCAACCGGTGAGATCAATATATTACATGATCCTGCATGTACTGATTTAATGCACACATTTAATATACAGGTATTTAGAGAAGATGAAGAGTATCAAACCCAAACTGTCTGATGTGAGGAAACATGTTTTTCCCTGATTATGTTTTTTTTGTTTGTTCTATACTTTTGTTAGGACACAACACAGAGTAATGTTGCTTTGCAGATATGTGCCATTTTCTTTCCATCCTTGGAGACTGCACAAAGGGCAATGGTTGGACATGTGGTCCTCATTACCCCACACATCCCCCATACGTCCTGTCCATACATTCCATGTGTGGAACCAAGAATGTAGGCAGATTGGAACATACATTGCACATATATGATTGGAAGACAGACAGACAGTGGAGGGGATGTGTTGTTATAGGTTTGTCTAGTATACATGTGCTGTTCAAGACAGAAGAAGAAGCAAAGACTTCTGGAAAGACCACAAGAGAGATGGAAAGAAGGCTGAACATCTAAGACAGACATGTACTATATTTTGTGAATAAACAACAAGGAACACTTCTCCTCCTGACTTGGGTCCATTATTATTTTGCAAAAGAGCCATAAGTCAACAGTTGGTAGACGTGACCCGGATGGGCCGGGTTCTGAGATCCTAATCATCCATATCCATCTTTGATCAAGAGAAAACTGCTGACAGAGCACAATCATTTGGGAGTTGGCTTCCTCATCCTCCGGCAGTGGTTGGTGAATCAGAACCTATACCCTTTAAAGAACCAAGGGTCAGGTTATATGTTGTGGTAGTACATGCAGTTGAGTGTTATGTATCCAAATACACTATTTGTAGTTTGAAATCTTCCCCATTGTGATGGGAAGTGCTTACTTCTTTTGTCTAGGAACATTGTCAGGAGTCCCACTCCTATAGCCTCACCATGAGGGTGACGGACAGACCACAGGCTGTTAGCCAGCCTGCTAGCATAGTGGAGTCTGTCGATAGTATAGCCAGAGTAGTTAGTAGTTTTGTCTATTGCGACTGTGAATCGTTCCAGGCTGAGAAAAGTTAAATTAGAACTAACAATAGCAACTTCATTAAAATAGAACCTTCCCCCATGATAAAAATCTGCCGTTTCTTATAGTGGTTGTAATAATTATTCACGTGCCCGGTTGTCAAGGAAGAGAGTAATTCAATTGTTTATTGCAGCATTTGATAGTCTATTAGCGCATGAGGTTACAGGCTCAATCTCTTCTCTTCTCACTCTAATGTGTGTTTACCTAGCAAATCCAAGACAGTAACCCCATGCCAAATGGTCAATGTAAACATTCCTGTGGTTACCAGAGCGCAACCAACAGGGAGAATCTTAACTTTCTGTTATTCTCATTATCTAGGCACATTCACTTCTAATGAAACGTATATTCATGGTGTAGTTGTTAATGCTCAGATCCCACAATGGTATATCCTCTGACATATCATAAGTATATTTTGGTGTTCCTTGAGGTTCAGTTCTGGGCCCTTAACTGTTCTCACTATACAGTACCTTGCAAAAGTATTCACCCCAATTGGAATTTTTTTGTGTTTTGTTGCCTCACAAACTGGAATTACCATGGATTGTTTGAGGATTTGCATAATTACATTTAAAGAACATGCCCACAACTTTGACGATGTTTTTTTTATTGTGAAGCAAACAACAAATAGGACAAAATAACAGAAAAAGTCAATGTGCATAACTATTCACCTCCTCCTAAAGTCCATACTTTGTAGAGCCACCTTTTGCAGCAATCACAGCTCCAAGTCCCTTTGGATAAGTCTCTATGAGTTGCAAAACAACTCCAGCTCCTTCAAGTTGGATGGTTTGTGCCTGTGAACAGCAATCTTTAAGTCTGACCACAGATTTTCTATCGGATTGAGGTCTGGGCTTTGACTAGGCCATTCCAACACATTTACATGTTTCCCCTTAAACCACTCAAGTGTTGCTTTAACAGTGTGTTTGGGGTCATTGTCCTGCTGGAAGGTGAACCTCCGTCCTAGCCTCAAGTCATGCACAGAGTGGTACAGATTTTGCTCAAGAATATCCCTGTATTTAGCACCATCTATCTTTCTCTTAAATCTGACCAGTTTCCCAGTCCTGGCTGCTGAAAAACATCCCCACAGCTGGGATGGTGTTCTTTGGGTGATGTGATTTGTCGGGTTTGCGCCAGACATAGCGTTTTCTTTTATGGCCGAAAAGTAACATTTTAGTCTTGTTAGAAATCAGCCATTAGCTTAACTCTTTCCAATCATAATCAATTATCATATCATACATCCCCCCCCTGCCTTCACTTCATTAAGTCAATGGAAAGTAACACCATGAGTGAATGCAGAACAATGACAAATACGGTCACAGGAGGAGCCATCTGAACCTTCACTGGCCATGAAAAACTAGAGAATTGGTAGTAGGGATGGATCTATAATCCATTCAATATGGAGTGCATCCTGTAGATTCATCAAAACAAAAGTGAACATGTTAAAAAAAACACAAACATTCACTAACACCATCAAAGACATCAATGTGCAACACGGTCGCTTGTCCGAAGGAATTATAAACCATATAACCTATTAACAAATTCGTCTTACAGAGCTAAACAGCGCTCAAATTTGACATTACCACAGCACCATCGCACAGGTCTGACAAAATTGGCTATCATGCATTTATAAAATCCTGCAGTTACTTGGCACATGCCTGACTAAAAAATGGTCTGCCCCCCAGGGGATAAGCTGCACAACTAAATTATAGGAGTGACAAACTCCAGGTCCGGTGGTGTACCCACTGCAACCACTAGGGCAACTATATAAGCATGGCTACAGCACACAAATTTAGCATTTTCACAGGACAGTGGCCAAACTACCTCATGGCACTCAAACTCGTCTTGATGTACTTACTAGATTTCAGAGAATTTACAAACATACATTAATTATTATTCCAAATAGTGGTGGTTAAAGCCTTACCACAAATTTTATGCATGTTCTTTTACCACGTCTGTGGTTCTGTTCATTGATCAGCAGAAATGGGGAATGACAAAGGCTCTACCCTCACTTCAGTTGGTTTTAAAACCATACATTTCAACATTAAAGCTACTGGGGAAAATATATTTGACTTTCTCTTAATGTTTCATTATACCAAAACTGAATATGTTTATGTTGGTAAAATTACCATAGTTGAGACCAGTCTGAACATTCAATTTAAACCCTAAGTAATAGGCTACTCTGCCCCCCTTCCTGGAGTTTAGGACCTTACCCAGTTGCTTTTAGGCCATAAAAGACAAATGTTTTGTTTGAAGTATAAGGAATTTAAATTCCAACACATTAAAAATCTGACATGGTCCTCAGACTATCCTTTCAATGTAGCCGACATAATTCGTTTAAACATTCGTTTACTGAAGATTTAGATTTAGTGTTTAGGGTGGAAATTAAGAAAAGTCTCAAGAATGGCGATGTGGACAGAGAACAGATGTATGACGTCAGCAGAATCAAGGTACACTATGTGATCCAAAGGATACTCAATGTAGGCCTTAAAAACTATTAACATCAATGCCCTATTGTTCATTAGTCGATTTACCATCTTAGAATTTAAACTCCATTAACAAGTATCAGGCGTCTGTTTTAAAAAACAGTATTATCACAGTTATAATTGGTGAATACAAATAAGAGAAACTATTTTATTAAACCAGACTCAATTCAGCATTTAGAATACAACATCTAATTTATTGTGGGGAGTAAACTCGCTTTAGCTGTATAACCCTCTTTTTAAGGCTATATTGGATTAAAAAATCCGTCCTCATGGGACACCGCGTGTCTGCTTAACGTTAGACTATGTGTAATCTTCATTCTACCGCTTATAACATATATAAGGAGAGAGAAAACACAATCCTTTTTTAAACCATGAGACTATTTTCCCAGATTAGAAAATCACTGCACCAATTTCTAATCCATCACTAGGTTTCAGATGTACCCACGTGTGCTAGCAAAATGTAGCATGTAGTAGGATTGTTAAAGCCTACCCACATTGTCATTAGACCATTAAGGCCTAACGATTTTAAACATTATCATTCAACGCAATAAATACGTTTGACTTCTAATTACAAAGTAAACATGACAATCACACTGCTGCTAGAATCCTAACTAGAACAAAAAAATTTGAACACATTACTCCAGTACTAGCCTCTTTACACTGGCTCCCTGTTACGGTTAGGGCTGATTTAGAGGTTTTATTGTTAACCTATAAATCAATTCATGGACTTGCTCCTACTTATCTCGCTGAAATGATCCAGCCATACACACCTGCACGTAACCTTAGATCACAAGATGCAGGCCTTTTAATTGAACCTAAAATCTATTAAAAAAAAACAGCCGGAGGCAGGACTTTCTCTCATAGAGCTCCACTACTTTGGAATGATTTGCCAATCAAAATTAGAAATGCAGACTCAGTGGAAACCTTCAAGACTCATCTCTTCAGCCTGGTCTATGATTAAGTATAGTCTGGCCCAGGGGCGTGAAGGTGACCAGAAAGGCCTGATACTATTCATCCTTGGTGTCTTACCAGGTGGGCTCTCATCGCCACTGGGATGCCCTCCCTCCAATGCCATTCGGGGGTGGAGTCACTGGCTTGTAGTTGTCCCTCTGTTGCACACTGGTGCATTGGGGTGTGCTCTGCTGGCAATACTCGGCACTCATTCAGGATGATTGCGGTTGGTGGGTGTCCCTCTGGTTGATGCTTGGCAATGTGGGTGGATTGTTTTCTGCCTGTTGGGCCCTGTCCGGGGCCTCCTCCGGATGGGGCCACAGTGTCACTGGACACCCCTGTCTCAGCCCCAACGTCTTATGCTGCTATATTATTGTGCTCGGGGAGTAGGGTCAGTCAGTTCTCCTTCTCCACTATAAATCCCTGTAGATCTAGTGAATCCATTTTCAAAATTTTCCCTGTTTTCTGTTGTCTTCAACTTAGGAGGACACGAAGTCCTAACCCACACATGCGGAGTACCAGGCGTGACTCGTCCCGGTCCCTATCCAAAGTCATCCTGGTTGTGTTGCAGATCAGGATCACAGCTGCCACTGTCCTGACCCCCCACTCTTCCCCATGTCTGTCCCTGTCCTTGACCATCTGGTTATGGCTCTGATCTAGGCTGGGTTTGAATGGACGCTGGGATTAGCCCACATGCATTGAACTATTAAAACTTGGACTCTTAATATGTTCACCCGGCACAGCCAGAAGAGGACTGGTCACCCCTCGGAGCCTGGTTCCTCTCTAGGTTTCTTCCTAAATATCGGCTCTCATAGGGAGTTTTTCCAAGCCACTGAAGTTCAACACTACTGTTGTTTGCTCCTTGGGGTTTAAGGTCGGGTGTTTTGTGAAAGCACTTTGTGACAACTGCTGATGTAAAAAGGGCTTTATAAAATAAATTTGATTGATTGATTGATTGATTTACAAAGCACAACAAGAGGCTATTTCTTGAATACCTATTAAAACATGTTCAAGCATGACAGAACAAAACAGGCTATTTCGAATGCCTATTAAAACATGCTATATACGATCAAAGTGCTTTTCAAACTACATGTAATATTTAATTAAATAAGCTTGGCTATTACCCAGGAAGATGATCAGGTTTCCTTGATAATTCCAACTTGATTCAATGGTTAGGTACGACACATTTTAGGAAAGTAATATTTCAGAACTCTATGAATCAATGATTATGAAAGCTCACGTCAGTTCCTAGTATCGTCCATAATTCCTGGATCCCATTAGAGTGACTCCATCTCGAGACTACTGTCGGTCGGCCTGGTAGTGAAACAGAATGACTCCGTGTCCATTCGGTTTGTCTCCAGTACCGCATTACGACGGTCGTCCCCTCTCGGCCATCTTAACTTCCTTTCATTTATCCCGTTAAGCCGGAAAACTTTATTTTTCTTTCTGTCCATTTTGATTCCAGGCATCATTGTTAATGATCCTATTGGTTCATGGTGGTGACCTATTCGCGCCATGATTTTGAAACATGAACGCATCGTGCACGTCAGAGGCTGCAGTCCTCTTGTTGCAAGTTTACAACTGGACGGCATTATATTTTGCTTGTACAAGTCACTGTATAACTGCCGAAAATACAATATCACTCTAATCCTCAAAAGGAAGATACAGTATCATACTATGTCGAAACGAAATACAGTTCAGCACTGAAACACACCGGTCACCAATGTGAAACGGACTATCCGCACCCGCAGACAGATTCCACACGATAAACACCGCGGCCTAGTCGGGTCGTCATAGGGCTTCTCTCCAATTTATCTACCCCTAGAGATATTTCCCACGGTTTTTTTCGCGGCCTAGCACGGGAGTAACTAGGACTTTGCGACTACCAAACGCTTTTGCAATCTTGACAGTTCGTTATATGGTGTAGTTTCACGACTCACTGTTCAGTTGTTCTCAGCAACCAGGAAAAACAACGTATTCCCCGCGATTGCAAATAGCTCTCCAATCGAAGTTCAGTAGAATCGTTAAAACTTGTCCATCCGGTCGCGGTACCAAAACAGTTAGAAATCAGCCATGTCGTTTAGTGGTAGTAATAATAACTTGCATACTCGGTTGTCAAGGGAGAGAGTATTCAATGTTTATTGCAGCATATCGATAGTCTATTAGCACATGATGTTACAGGCTCAAACTCTTCCCTACTCCCTTTGTCTCTCTCTACTCTCTCAACTGTAATGAGGGGTACAAGCTGTTAAATACCTTGAGCCAAGACACTAACCCTCACACCAAATGGTCAATGTAAACATTCCTGTGGTTACCAGAGCGCAACCAACAGGGAGAATATTAACTTTCTGTTATTCTCAATATCTAGGCACATTCACTTCTAATGAACCATACATTCATATTGTAGTTGTTAATGCTCAGATCCTACAGTCTCATCAGACCAGAGCACCTTCCTCCATAAATTTTGGGAGTCTCCCACATGTCTTTTTGCAAAAACTCAAAACATGCCATTTTGTTTTTAGCTGAAAGTAATGGCTTTCTTCTGGCCACTCTGCCATAAAGCCCAACTCTATGGAGCGTACAGCTTATTTTTGTCCTATATAGAGAACTCTGCAGCTCCTCCAGGGTTACCGTCAGTCTCTGTGCTGCCTCTCTGATTAAAGCCCTCCTTGTCCGTGAGTTTTGGTGGGTGTCCGTCTCTTGGGAGGTTTGCTGTTGTGCCATGTTTTTCCCATTTGGTTATGATAGATTTGATGGTGCTCCTGGGGATCATCAACGGTTTGGATATTTTTTTATAACCTAACCCTGACTTGTAATTCTTAGCAACATTGTCCCTTGTTTGGAGAGTTCCTTGGTCTTCATGGCAGTGGTGCCTCTTGCTTAGGTATTGCAGCCACTGTGGCCTTTCAAAAAAGGTGTGTATATGTACTGACAGATCATGTGACAATTAGATTGCACACAGGTGTACAGCATTTCACTAATTATGTGACTTCTGAAGGTAATTGGTTGCACCCAAGCTTTTTAATGGGCTTCATAACAAAGGGGGTGAATACATACGCACATGCCAATTTTCAGATTTTTATTTTAAACTTCTCCAACTTAGACTATTGTGTTCTGATCCAAAAACATTAAACCAAAGGCTGTAATGCAACAAAATAGGTAAAAAGCCAAGGGGGGTGAATCATTTTGCAATGCACTGTATGGCTTTTGAACCGTATGACAACAGCTTAATAGACTCTCTGTGTCACTGTATAGAGCACATAAATGCCTAGATGAACCAAAAATGTCTACAAATAAACCAAGATAAAATTGAGATTATTTTGTTTGGCAACCAAAGTATTATAATTAGTAAAGAGTTGGATTCTCTGGACCTTAAAACCAAGGATTAATCTTGGTGTTCTCATAGACTCAGACCTCATATTTAACAGTCATATCAAATCGGTCACCAAAACATCATTCTACCATCTGAAAAATATATCCAGAATCAAAAGCCTGGTGTCCCAAAAAGACCAAGAGAAGCTCATCCATGCTTTTATCTCTATTAGGGTTGACTACTGTAATGGCCTCTTAACTGGGCTCCCAAAAAGACTGTAAAACAGCTGCAGGTCATTCAGAATGCAGCTGCTAGAATGTTAACCAGGACCAAGAGGACAGAGCACATCACTTTGGTTCTTAAATCTTTGCATTGGCTTCCGGTCAGTTACAGAATAGACTTTAAAGTGGTGCTTCTAGTTTATAAATCTCTGAATGGTTTAGGACCCGAATACATTTCTGATATCTTTGAAGAATACGAACTGAGCAGGGCACTTAAATCCATTTACTCAGGTCAGCTAGTAGAGCCCAGAATCCAAACTAAACATGGAGAAGCTGTGTTTAGCAGTTATGCTGTACACAACTCGAATTAAACTACCAGAAAATCTTAGACGTTCACCAAACGTGTCCATTTTTAAATCCAGGCTAAAAACACTTCTCTTTTCACGTGCCTAGGATTGAGCTCTTAAACTTAACCACACTTATAGCTTCCTATGGTTTTATATTCTATTTTATGTTATTATTCTAGGTTTTATTATTATGCTATATTTTATATTTCTCTTCTTGATTTATTTTGTTATTATATATATATATATATCTTTCTATCTTGTACCAATTGTATGCAAGTTCTGGTGCTATCAGAGCAATAACCTCTGTGTAAATGTAACAATCTGCTGATGATGGATGTGACTGTTTTGATTCTATTGCATTATGTCTATTTTCACTGTAAAGCACATTGAATTGCTTTTATGTATGAATTGTGCTATATAAATAAACTTGCTTGCTTATCTTATCGACACAGTAACAGTAGGTCGGAAAAGAAGGAAAAAAAACTGTCATGGAGATGTGAACCGAAAACAGATGTATGATATCACTAAAAACAAGGTACAATCAGTGAGTAATCCCCAGGATAGTCCAATCTAGATCTCTAAACACTGTCACATCAATCAACTCCATGTCAGTGTACCATTTCAGAATTTAAACCCTGTTAACGAGTATCAGGCACAAGTTTTAGAGCACAAGTATTATCTCAGTTATCATTGGTAAACAAGAACAAAGTGAAACTAAATTACTTAACCAAACCAAATTCAACATTTCAAATTTTACAGGCTTTGGCGATTTGGTGAATAAACAGGCTATGGCTATTTTACCTTCCATTGCATACTATGACTATACTGGATGCAAATCCAGTCTGCACGGGAAACAGCGTGTTTTCTTAACGTTAATAAAGACTATCACCATGTGGATGCTTCATTCTACCACTTATACTTTTAAATAATTAATTTGCATTTTATTACATGACAAAATACTTTGATCACCTACCAACCAGTAAGAATTCTGGCTCTCACAGACTAGTTTTTCTTTAAGAAGCCCTCCTGTTCTCCACTCATTACCTGTATTAACTGCAACTGTTTGAACTCGTTACCTGTATAAAAGACACCTGTCCGCACACTCAATCAAACAGACTCCAACCTCTCCAAAATGGCCAAGACCAGACAGCTGTGTAAGGACATCAGGGATAAAATTGTAGATCTGCACCAGGCTGGGATGGGCTACAGGAAAATAGGCAAGCAGCTTGGTGAGAAGGCAACAACTTTTGGTGCAATTATTAGAAAATGGAAGAAGTTCAAAATGACGGTCAATCTCCCTCGGCTTGGGGCTCCATGCAAGATCTCACCTTGTGGGGCATCAATGATCATGAGGAAGGTGAGGGATCAGCCCAGAACTACACGGCAGGACCTGGTCAATGACCTGAAGAGAGCTGGGACCAGAGTCTCAAAGAAAACCATTAGTAACACACTATGCCGTCATGGATTAAAATCCTGCAGCGCATGCAAGGTCCCCCTGCTCAAGCCAGCGCATGTCCAGGCCCGTCTGAAGTTTGCCAATGACCATCTGGATGATCCAGAGGAGGAATGGGAGAAGGTCATGTGGTCTAATGAGACAAATATAAAGCTTTTTGGTCTAAACTCCACTTGCCATGTTTGGAGGAAGAAGAAGGATGAGTACAACCACAAGAACACCATCCCAACCGTGAAGCATGGAGGTGGAAACATTCTTTGGGGATGCTTTTCTGCAAAGGGGACAGGACGACTGCACCAAATTGAGGGGAGGATGGATGGGGCCATGTATGGATGGGGCCAACAACCTCCTTCCCTCAGTAAGAGCATTGAAGATGGGTCGTGGCTGGGTCTTCAAGCATGACAACGACCCGAAACACACAGCCAGGGCAACTAAGGAGTAAGAAGCATCTCAAGGTCCTGGAGTGGCCTAGCCAGTCTCCAGACCTGAACCCAATAGAAAATCTTTGGAAGGAGCTGAAAGTCCGTATTGCCCAGCAACAGCCAGAAGACTTGTCAGGTGTAAATTTTGTGTACCAGACTATCGAGATAGTCTGACAGTCTGAGTCGTTTATTGAAGTGTTGGTGATGGTTGACTGAGGTTGAATTACAATTGTCCAAATATACATCAACTAAAAATATGGCAAGAAGAGTCAAAGCATCCCCATCGCAAAGTCTATTTTGAAATTCATGGATCACAAGTGAAGTTTGTGCTGCCACTGTATGCTCTCCAACCGTACTTTTATTCTGTACACTGAATACTTTATTCTGTTGCTAGAAATGCCCTTAATGCAACAGTATTATTGACTTTGAGATGGTGACTAAACTTGTCTGAAAATGACAAGCTTAGTAAATAGATGACTATATTAAGCAAGATTTACTTCTGTATTTCTGAGAAAATTCACTCCCTGACTGGACCATTGACACCACCACTCAAGCTACTCCTGTACTAAACTTGTCATTATCCAGCAGTGGAAAACCCGTTAAGCACAATTCCCCCAAATCTATATAAAAAAATGAAATACTATTATTAGTACCAATATATCCATGAAATGTTATAAAGATTTTAATTTGTTTAAAAAAAATCTAAAACGAAGTAGGCTGGAACAGATGACCAACTAAAATTGTAATACCCACCTAATTGACGTTTATGCCGTTAGGCTTAACATTAAATAATATCATGGAAAGATGGAGACAGTTGTGTGTGTATTTTTAGAAATTATTTTATTAAATTTTATATTTTCATGAAAGTGGCTATACTGATCTGTTTGATTTCATCCACTCTGTTTTTATGCATCTGAAAGGCAGGAGTCACCCATCGGCCACAGGAACACTGCTCCCCACTCCAGTTAAACGAACCCAGCTTGGAGCTACACTTAGGGCACAGGAGCTGAAAAACAAGTCATGTGAAAATGCTGAGTCAGTGATTCTTAAATGTGATCATTAAACAGTTCCATTTGTAGGTATTCAACACATAAAAACAATAATTTAATTTGAATCCTGTTTAACACTAGAACCGCCAAATGCCTACGCCAATTTGCGTTTAAGTTTGTAATTAAAATAACAAGGCCATTTTGGAAGCAATACACTCCTTCCATTACTTATCTTAAATAGGCATATTGTACATTGTTCCGTTGTAGGAATTCTAAACTGAAGAACAGAAAACTATTTACCAGTTTGACCCTATTTTTCTGCACTCGCCACTTAGCGTTGGTACCCAAATGGTACTCAGGTGCTAATCACCCCTCGCTGAATGCCTGACGTCAACGGATGAATGCGCGCTACTTCCAGATGAATGATCAGACCTTGGTTGAATTTGAATAACGTACAAATGAAATACAAGTTTTCTATGACCATTCAAAAACATAATTAGGCTATTATAGAAACATAATACAAACAGTTTAGGCTCATTATCACGTTACCGTTTTTAATATGAGATTCAGCTTATTGTGTAGGCTAATTAATCAAATGTAAATCTACAAATGTATTATGCTAAATAACTATTCACTAACAAAATACAAAGGATGTTGTTTAGCAGTCACCACTCACCAATTCAACAAAGTTATTATATGTTACTGTTTGTATTTTAGGAGAAAGAAACGAAATCGCATACACATATCGATTTTTCTCTGCATATTTTATTTCAGATTAAGAAATTGCATACATTCTATTTACATTCTTTTTCATTTGTTACATGTACATGTCTACCTTGGGAACCTGGTCTAATCAAATCTAATGAATTGCAAGAGAATAGAAATGACATCAATGCATGAACTGCGAGATAGGAGTCTGGAAGAGAAGGCATGATTTGGGTAAAATTTATTTGATCAACTTTATAAATGTTACTTCTAAGAATAGGCTGTAGCCTATGTGTGATTCATTCTTGGAAATGTATCGTGTTTATCAAGCAACCAGGCTTTAAGCCTATGTAGGCCATTCATGTGCTAGCCCTCTGATTGTCACAAACTAGTCAACAATGTCTCTTATTTTACCTAGAACATCATCAAAATGAAAACTTTGAATAGTAATTTTTTACATTTGTTGGGCCTAATAAACAAATTAAAATACTATAGCCTGCGTTATTAAAAATAATCTTTCTGTGTATTCTTTTTTTAGTTCTTTTTCATATGATAAAACCTTCAATAAAAACACATTCTTGTGTTTTTCTACAAAATTAGCATTCAAAACCAATTCTGTAATTCATAATTTTTTTATACTTCTCTATAGTTTGATGACGACTCAGTAGGTTAACTGATGCTATGGCTGCATGGTGTTGCTGCGGAGGAGAATGTCTATGCTAATAGGGAGGATTCATATGCTAATGGCGCCAAACAGAGTACGGCTCAGGCGGTTTTAGAGGGTAAAAAAGGCCTGGCGGTCCTAGTGATAACTGATCTGCTAAATATAGTAGAAACACTTTAGTCTGTTATATTGTTTTACTGAGGTGCATTGATAGATAATAAAAAATATATATTGAAAAATAAGCACACAAACATTTTATTTTTCTGATTAATTATCAAAATCTCTGAATACTCCATGCATTCTTACCTGTCCATTAATTACCCCTAAAAAGGCTTGTTCCATCCACTGGACTGGCTCAGTAAAATAGGAGGTACACTGGGTGTTGTACCCCCTCTGCAGATTACTCAACTTCTTATGGCCAAATGCAGTCAGCCCTTGGCCAACTGGGTGACTAAGGATACTGGAACCAAGAAATAGTGTCCGTCTAGAGGGAGAAAAAAAGGGTTGCACGAGAGGGGCAATATAAAATGATTTGTATTTCATTCATTTTTTACACTTCAGCATGTGACATAGTCTCTGTTCAGCATTTAACAAAGTCATGTATGTATTCCTCTTTTATTAAAACGGTACAGTATTGAATCCTGCTTCTTAACACAAATGAGAGCAGAATAGTATTAGCTAGTCCATGGTGATTTAGGGTGGGGGAATAGTAATGCAAGTGTGCGAAGGGAGTATGTGGACACGAATAGTCAATAAAAACTGATAGACAGACCGGCAAAAAAGTTTGAATGGGAAATATGTCAGGAAACGGGAACAATTTTGTAGAAAAAAATATTTGTAACATTAACTTAGAAACACTAAGTGCAGATGTCTTCTGGTCATTAGGGGTCCCTGACCTGAAGGGGCTCAGGAGCCCCATTAATTTTGTTAGGATTATTATTCCTTTTTTGGACACATATTCCTATGAGATGGCATGCGCTACAGACACACCACTTTGCCCATAGGTGTATACCATCAGCCAAATTCATCTATTAGACTGTGGTTCCAATTGAACCCTAGGTGGCACTATAATAAGAAATCTAAGTTGCTCCAAGAGCTACACTGGCACATCCACCCCATATGACCTAGTGGTCTAAAATTTGGTCCACATGTCCTTCACCTAAGAAACAAATTTGCCTCAAGAACCCATAAAGTCCACCATCTTGGATTTTTCATCATTTAGAAATCTGTCTAAAACACTAGAAGGTTATCTTGAACTAGAGTTCTGCACCGATCTTCATGCCACTCAGTATATGTTCTTTCGATAAGTATCTTAGGTATAAAGATTGTTGATACCTTTAAAAGAATGGCTGATATAAGCCAAAGAAAATTACTGTGGGCGTGGTCACAATTCATATGTATTTAGTATATTGGGTTCAAGCCTATGGCAAGAATGCCCCCTTAACGTTTACAGCTGATCAGCCTGATGGTGGTGCTATAATCAACAAATGCACGGGGCTCCATAGGATATGAATTTAAGTCAATGGAGAGTGAATGTATATGGAGAAGAAATCAGTGCCTGAGGAGAATGAATAGCAGTCAATGGTGATTCAATGGGTGTCTTTGGTAAACACATGGAAGTCAAAGGGGAATCAGTGGAGGTCAATGGTGATTCAATGGGAGTCGATGGGAAAGACATGGAAGATAATGAGGAATGAATGGGGGAATTAGGGAATAAATTGAGGTCTAGGTGGAACGCGTGGAAGTCAATGGGGAATTAATGGAGATTAAAGGTGAATAAATGGTAATGAAGGGTGATTCATTGCCAGTAGTATGGTAAGAAATTAAATTGGTTTAGTTGCCTTACCGACACATTTTACACCTGTACACCACTTCAGAACAGGTAGTTAGGGAGGGATCTGCAGCAAACATCTCCTTGGGAACATTTCGAAACTCTGTGTCAAGTACAAACAACAAATTTAGAGTATGTCTTTAATTATGTTAAATAAAGTAATGTTAGGACAAACGAAACAACAGGACTTACCTGGGTATTTCTCAGCGAGTTTAAGAAGTCGATACTCCTTATACTGGGGGCTGGTGACATCTACTTCACAACCCAACGACTCATATAGGGCTAACTGATTCACAAACCCCTCATTCATCCTAAACATGAACACAATGTTCTACAATAAACATTAATTACCGAGACAACAGTACTAACTTTGAGTCAACAATACACTGATCAGCCATAACATTATGACCCCTGACAGGTGAAGTGAATAACACTGATAATCTCGTCATCATGCTACCTGTCATTGGGTGGGATGTATTATGGAGCAAAGTGAACATTCTGTCCTCAAAGTTGATGTGTTAAAAGCAGAAAAAACGGGGAAGTGTAAGAACGTGAGTGACTCTGACAAGGGCCAAATTGTGATGGCTAGACAACTGGGTCAGAGCATCTCCAAAACTGTAACCCTTGTGGGATGTTCCTGGTTTGCAGTTGTCAATTACAGGGGCGCTCGATATACTGATTCAATACCGTTATCGCAATATAATGTTGTGCAAAATCGATATTCCACTTATTTTGCGGAGAGGTGCATCTATTGGCTGTGTTTGATTTAGAGCCTACTTGAAACCGCTATATAGTGATCATGTTTCTTTGGCCAATTGCCCTGTCACATGCAAGCCTGAGCGTATGGGTCCACAAAAGGAACATACCCTATGAAGCATACCACGTGACATTTGCACACTTCGACAGCGTAAACGAAGAGGGAGATAGAAACGATGCAACGAGTCAGAGGGGTGAAAGGAAAGCAAGGACAGAAAAATGACTGTGGCTCAGGGAGACAATGAAACAACGAAGACCAAAACGTTAGTAGCCAAAGCGTTACATGGTAGTCTGTAACAGTAATTTTGATCCAGGTCACAAAAAGCATTACAATGGTATAATCCAAAATATATACAAGCATCTTGGCAATAAATGGAGTCAGGAGTTTAGAACACTGTGATAAATCATGAATGTGAGTCCAGTATTAGCTATAGAGGCAAAGCTTCTAAAATGCCTTTGGACTAGATTTGAAATTGAATCAATAAAAAAAAAATCTCAAATTACGTATGCACTGCCAAGAAATAATATAGGCACCTTCATATAGGCTGAAACACCTGTTCTTAGCGAACAACATATAGATTGCCTTCAATGCTTTGTGTAGCTAGTTTGCAGTCTGTCTTTATGCAATCGTTTTTTATATTTTCAAAAAGTCAAACATTTTTGTTTTCCGTGTCTAAAAATCCAATACCAGTGACTGGCCCGGTTTGAGAGTTGACTAGGGTTTCTTTACTGTAGAGACTAAACTTTGGGGCATATATCTAAGATTTTATTAGATTCAACTGTATTGTCATTGAACCTACAAGTATAGTATAATGAAATGCAGTAAGCATCTGGACAAAAATGCAAGTAGGAAAGGGCAGAAAATATTAAAAGAGTTAAGTGGGATGTATAGATGCGCAATAAACGCAAATACAAGTGCAAATGGCAGTTCTAAACCCCAATTCGCCATGTGCGTCTGGTACTCTAAAAACATAGACAGGGTTGTCAGGACAGCTGTACCACCAGTACAACATGTCCTGTTCTATAGAACTGGCCTTTATTTATTTATTCATGTTGTACCAGTCCAATATGACTGTCAAGTTGAAATCAACTTTGGTGTTATAAGAAAGCCTGTTGTTTTCATATATTATGAATCTATTTTGATGGGTTTTCCCATAGATTGTGTTTTTAGATATGTTTAAGAATATTGTATTGAATACACATTCATGAATACAGCGCAATATTCATGAACAATATCGCAATATCACATTTTGTCAATATCGTGCAACCCTAGTCAGTTCCTATCAATAGTGGTCCAAGTAAGGAAAAGAGGTGAGCCAGCGACAGGGTCATGGATGGCCAAGGTACATTGAAACACATGGGGAGCGAAAGCTGGCCAGTACTGGTCTGATCCAACAGACGAGCTACTGTAGCTCAAACTGCTGAAAAAGGTAATGCTGGTACTGACAGAAAGGTGTTAGAACACAGTGCATTGCAATTTGTTGCGTATGGGGCTGCATAGCCGCAGATCAGTCAGGGTGCCCATGCTGACCAGTCAGGGTGCCCCTTTCCACTGCCGAAAGCACCTACAATAGGCACATCAGAACAGAATCAGATCTGGATCACGGAGCAATGGAAGAAGGTGGCCTGGTCTGATGAATCACGTTTGCTTTTCATCATGTGGATGGTCGGGTGGGTTTTGCGTTGCTTACCTGAAGAACACATGGCACCAGGATACACTATGGGAAGGAGGCAAGCCAGCGGAGGCAGTATGATGCTATGGGTAATGTTCTGCTGGGAAATCTTGGTTCCTGCCATTCATGTGGATGTTACACTGACACGTACCACCTACCTAAGCACTGTTGCAGACCATGTGCACCCTTTCATGGCAACGGTATTCTCTGATGGCACTGACCTCTTTCAGCAGGATAACGCACCCGACACAAAGCAAAAATGGTTTAGGATTGGTTTGAGGAACACAACAAGTTCAAAGTGTTGACATCGCCTACAAATTCCCCAGATCTCAAGCCAATCAAGCATCTATGGGATGTGCTGGACAAACAGTTCTGATCCATGGAGGTCCCACCTCGCAACTTACAGGATTTAAAGGATCTGTGGCTTACATATTGGTGCCAGATACAACAGCACACCTTCAGAGGTCTAGTCCATGCCTGGATGGGTCAGGGCTGTTTTGGTGGCAAAAAGGGGATCTACACCATATTAGGCAGGTGGTCATTATGATATGGCTGATCAGTGTATAGTCCCACATTGGTCTTTGTAAACCTTATTGCTGAAATGTATAATAAAAAAACATTTTCAGCTTACTTTACATCAGGTTTAAGCTGTTCAAGTTTGGCGCATGCATCCACAAAATTCATTTTGTTGCATTTCATCAGGTAAGCAGTCACCACCGCTGCACTCCGACTCTGCCCAACATGGCTGGAAACACAATAAATGTCAAATGCATTTGATTCATCATATGCATTATTTAATCAACAAAGTATTTGCTAGGATTTGCTCACACACCAATGCACAAGGACAGCTTTTGATTCTTCACAAGCATCACATATGAAGCTTATGCAGTCGTCAAAGTGACTAAGTAGGTCTGTTTGAGATTCATCCAGGGCATGGATATACTTCATCCTAAATGACCCATCCGGTATAGCTGGCTGTTCTGAGTCCACAGTGAGTATGTGGGTGATGCCTGCATCAGTCAGATCCTGGGCATCTTTAAGGTCAGATGCTGCCCCGATGTACACTCCTGCATCTACTTGAATCATGGATGATCTATAACAATGTATTAAGGGTAGTAGAAGGCCTGTAAAAAAAACAAGTAGAACAGTGCAGATACGACTACATACATTAGCATATAAAGTGAGGTACTGAATGTAATTCCTTAGTTAATGACCATTTTAACTATTGCCTAAATGCTTCTTGTCTGAATATCAGAATATAAAATGTACTATACAGCAAACGTACAACATGCTATTTTTATCAACACAGTAGCTACCTAATTCATACAACAAAGTAATTATGACGAAGATAAACAGAATTTGATAAAGGTTCACAAGCAAAAATAGCTATCATTATATATAACTACTTACACTCTGCATGGTAAAAGTAGCAGGCTAATCTGTCTCAAGTTAGTATGTAGCGAAATAGCAAACGAACTTGTTTTGAATGTCGGTGGTGCGTCCTACACCAGCGTCTTGTGAGCAACATTAAAAAAATCACTTCCGGGTCACGAAAATAAGGAATTTTTCAAAATAAAAGAGACTAACATATTACTTGAAAACGGACATAAATAGAGTTTATTAATTGTTTAAGACACAAAACGTTGAAAACAATTCATGTTAGACCATATTAAAGAGTAAATTCTATAAAAAGTGAGTATTAAAACATGTACCAGGGGAGATATTCAGAAAATGCCAATGACTGAATATGGAATAAATATTGCCTCACTGCTCATAAACTATTGAATATTCCACAGAGAAAGCAATGTAGGAACTGTTCATGAGACTGTGTAGAGTAATACAAACCTGTCAAACGATGGGTAATGGTGTGCTACATCTAGCAACACAATATTTTCCACACCCTCTTTTTCCACAATGTATTCAATGGATATGAAACACATATTGCCTTATAGAAAAAAAACTATTCTATATGCCGCAGTGAATGTATTGTAGGAAATGTTCAGGAGGGTCTACTGAGTAAATATCTGCAAAGAAATCAAGGGGCACTGTGTATTTGCAAGTGTTGCTGGCTTTTTACTCCACCCATTTCATTGGCCACAATGGAATTTAGTGGATATGAAATATATATGGCTCAATAAAAAAAAAAACTATTCTATATGCCGCGGTGAATGTATTGTAGGAAATGTTCGGGAGGGTCTACTGAGTAAATATATGCAAAGAAATCAAGGGGCACTGTGTATTTGCAAGTGTTGCTGGCTTTTTACTACACCCATTTCATTGGCCACAATGGAATTTAGTGGATATTAAATACATATGGCTCAATAAAAAAAAAACGGTTCTATATGCCGCGGTGAATGTATTGTAGGAAATGTTCGGGAGGGTGTACTGAGTAAATATCTGCAAAGAAATCAAGGGGCACTGTGTATTTGCAATTGTTGCTGGCTTTTTACTCCGCCCATCTCTCAGTGGCCACAATGGAATTCAGTGGATATTAAATATATATTGCCATTTAGAAAAAAACTATTCTATATACCGCAGTGAATGTATTGTAGGAAATGTTCAGGAGAGTCTAGACTGCAATAATATGCAAAGAAATCAAGGGGCACTGTGTATTTGCAATTCTTGCTGACTTTATATTCCGCCCATACCATTGGCCACAATGGAATCCAGTGGATATGAAATACATAATGCCCTAAAGAAAAAAAACTGTTCTATATGCCGCAGTGAATGTATTGTAGGAAATGTTCAGGAGGGTCTATAGATAAATTATTTGCAAAAATATCAAGGGGCACTGTGTATTTGCAATTGTTGCTGGCATGTAACATTCCATTGGCTACATTCCAATTGACTGAATCGGTTTAAATCCATTATTCCTTTTGTTAATGGAGGTGATTATCAGCTCTTTACTTGTTGATTACTTAACAATTCAGCCAACGATCATATGTAGTTGTCAATTGTTTACATTAACCTGCTTAAGCACCTTTAGAGGTTTAGGTCAGCCCAAAAGACTGTTCACAGTTTTATATCTTTTAGATAAACCAAATATTCTAGTTCAACTTCAACTCTATAAGAAGGATATATTTTATTACTAGTACATTCAAGCCATAGCTTAATTTGAGGGAATAAAATTGTATTTGTCCGTATATTGAAAGATGCAGGTTTCAATTGAGAAGTAGGAAGGCTTGTATTGTATATGAGTATTCAGTAGATTTTCTGGACTGTAGAGACAATAATAACACTTTATCATCTTCTTGCTTGAGTACAGGCATAGAGTCAGAGCGCCGGTGGTCCAGTACTACCTACCGGATGGTAAGAGAGCAGATTTCTTGGATGTCCTGATGTAAAATTAGTTTCAGGATATCAGCACCTGACATACAACAACCATTCTGAGAGCCATAGTGCAAGTGCACAACATTGCATGATCACATTGTTGCAGAATAATCTTGTAAAAATATACATGGATCTATTTGCTCGTGGCGCTCCCCATCTGAATATGTTTTGACATTAAGGCAATTGTTTTCACACAGCAGCCCTGAACCTACGCCACGACGGCTCACGGATCGCCTACCTGGTTGGCTTGCTACGCGGTTCCGCCCTGGAATGGGCCTCTGCGCTTTTGGAGCGACAGGACCCGGAGACCCAATCCTAAGCTTCATTTACAGATGAAATGTGCAGGCTGTTTGATCAACCGGTCCGCGGGAGGGATTCCTCTGCCAGCTTGTTTGCGCTGCACCAAGGGAGACGCTGCGTTGCGGAATACACCGTTGATTTCCGCACCCTAGCAGTGGAAGGCAGATGGAATGGAGAGGGCTTGCAGGCCTTGTCTGTCCTGTGCCCGGGAATGGCAGATGGAGAGATAGAGCGGAAGTGCTCCCGTCGCCTCTCCATGGACCAGGTGAGCTCAGAGAACGCTCCCTTCTTCGCGCACCAGCAACTGCCCTTGAGCTCGGAGACTGAGCCGACACACCTGGGTCATGTTCAGTTAGACGGGAATGCTCTTCTAGCCCAATAAAGGACCTCTCCTGTTTGCGGGTTCCCTTTTACGTGACCATCTACCATGACGGACAACGCCTCAGGATTCAGGTAGGAAATATTCGACTCAGGAGCGGACGATATATTTCTGCGTTCCGCCTTGGTCTCACAACTAGGTCTTGCCACGGTACCACTACAGGAGACGATTAACGCCATATCCTTGGACGGCAGACGTGTGGCCAGGGTTAGGATTCGGACGGAACCGGTAAGATTACTGCTGTCCGGTCACCACTCTGCTTCCTCTTAACCAGCTCCCCCCACATACCGCTGGTTTAGGGCTATCCCTGGCTGACAAAGCCCTACAACTGTGCCATCGAGCTGCTCCCTGGTTCTACCTTCCCTAGGAGTCGCCAATATAGCCTCTCCAAGCCCAAGAGGGAGGCGATGGAAAGATACATCAGGGCCTCCCTGGACTCTGGCTACATCTGTCCATCATCCGCTCCTCTGGCGGCAGGATTTTTCTTCGTTGGAAAGAAGGATGGCACCCTCCGTCCCTGCATAGATTACCGGGGCCTGAACAGCATCGCCGTTAAGAATAAGTACTCCCTTCCCCTTATGAATTCCGCCTTCGACTCCCTCCAGGGCACCACAATCTTCACTAAGCTAGATCTCTGCAACACCTACCACTTAGTGAGGATCAGGGAAGGGGATGAATGGTTGACAGGATTCAATACACCGATGGGCCATTTTGAATACACGAATGCCAATCGGTCTGACTAACGCCCTGGCGGTTTTTCAATGTTTCATCAACGAGGTACTGGGGGACATGATCGGGCGTTTCACCTTTGTGTACTTAGACAATATCCTTGTCTTCTCCCGGGACCGGAAGGAGAATGTCTAGCACGTTCGGCAGGTCCTTCTCTGTCTGCTGGAGAATCGGTTGTTTGTGAAGGCAGAGAAATGTGAATTCCACGCCTCAACCGTCTCCTTCTTGGGGTACATCGTCTCGGAGGGACAAGTGAAGATGGACACTTCCAAGGTGGAGGCAGTCCTGGAGTGGCCCAGCCCGGGCTCAAGGAAGGAGTTGCAGCGGTTTCTGGGCTTTGCCAACTTTTATCAGAGGTTCAGCCGCAACTAGAGCCGGGTCGCAGCTCCCCTGACCGACCTCTCTTCCTGCGTAAAACCCTTCACCTGGACCCCAGAAGCAGAGGAGACCATCCGTGACCTAAAGGCTTGGTTCACTTCCGCCCCTGACCTCACCCAACCAGACCCAACACGTCAATTCGTGGTCAAGGTGGAAGCCTCTGACTCTGGAATCGGGGCAGTACTTTCCCAACGCAGCCCTGAGGATGGGAAACTCCATCACTGTGTGTTCCTGTCCCGCTGTCTATCCCCTGCCAAGGTCGAATTACGATGTTTGGAATCGCAAACTCCTGGCTGTAAAAGTTGCCCTTGAGGAATGGCACCACTGACTCGAGGGGGCAGACCAGCCGTTCCTCTTCTGGACGGATCATAAGAACCTGGAATACATCCGGTCCGCCAAACGCTTGACCCCTCGCCAGGCCAAATGGGACCTTTTCTTTGGTCGTTTCGACTTTGCCCTCACCTATAGGCCAGGTTCACGAAACGGAAAACCTGATGCCCTGTCCCGTGTTTGCACTTCTTCCGACGCAATCCTGCCCAAGGGCTGCATAATCGGTGCTGCGCTATGGCAGATCGAAGAGGAGGTGACAGCAGCCCTCCTACAAAATCCCGGCCCTGGTAATGACCCCCCCAGTCGCTAATTCGTCCCAGAGTCGGTCTGGCCATCAGTACTGAAATGGGCACATGTGTCGAAAGCTGACGTGCCACCCCGGTCTCGCCCGCACCCTGGCATTTCTCAATAGGCGCTTCTGGTGGCAGTCCCTGCGTAAGGACGCCCGGGACTACATCTCCACCTGTCCAGTCTGTGCACAAAACAAGAGCTCCAACCGACCCAGCTCCTGTCTCCTGCGTCCCCTACCCGTTCCACGGCGCCCCTGGTCCAACCTGTCCCTGGATTTCGTCATCGGGCTGCCCCACTCCGAGGGAAATACCGTCATCCTTACGTGTCACGCCCCCGCCTCCACGATCGCGTGGAGGCAGGCCCTCACGTTCCTGAAGAGTTCGCACAACTGCTTCCCATCCTATTACGCACCTGTTCCCTCTATGCAATCACGCACCTGTTCCCAATCGCTTCATCACCAACAGTATATCTTCAGTCCTCTGCCATCCCTTCCCTGCCGGATTATGGTCGTTATTCACATGCGCTTCACAGCAATCTTCGAGTCTTCAGTTCGTTTGGATCTCCCGTGTACCGACTCGTTGCCTGTCCCCGACTACTCTGCCTGCTCCCTGCCTGTACTTCTGCTGTCACCCTGTGTTTTGACCTACCGCCCGTCCCTGACTACTCTGCCTGTTACCTACCTGTGCTTCTGCCGTCCGCCCGTGCACCGACCTACTGCCTGTTCCCAACTACTCTGCCTGTCACCGATCAGTACCTCCGCTGCCTGTCTGAGTCTCCCTACTCTGCTCGACTCTGACCTCTCCGCCCGCCACTCCACCTCTGCCTTAACCATCCGCGCCTGGGTCCAAACTCCCGTCCGTGACACTTACGGTCATAGATCGTTTCAGCAAGTTCTCCAGGTTCATCCCATTAGCCAAACTCCCCACAGCTAGGGAGACGGCTGCCATTCTAGGGAAGGAGGTGTTCTCTATTTTCGGCCTCCCCACAGACCTGGTGTCTGACCTTGATTTCTTTGCACATAATAACTCCGTAGACCCTCCTGAACATTTTCCTACAGTACATTCACTGCGGCATACAGGATCGTTTTTTCTATAGGGTAATATGTATTTCATATCCATTGAATTCCATTGTGGCCAATGATATGGGTGGAGTAAAAAGCCAGCAACAATTGCAAATATACAGTGCCCCTTGATTTCTTTACATATTATCACAGTCTAGACTCTCCTGAACATTTCTTACAATACATTCACAGTGGCATATAGAATAGTTTTTATTCTATTGGGCAATATGTATTTCATATCCACTGAATTCCATTGTGGCCAAAGGTATGGGTGGATTAAAAAGCCAGCAACAATTGCAAATATACAGTGCCCCTTGATTTTTTTGCATATATTTACTCAGTATACTTTTTTGAACATTTCCTACTATACATTCACTGCGGCATATAGAATCGTTTTTCTTCTATTGGGCAATATGTATTTCATATCCACTGAATTCCATTTTGGCCACTGAGATGGGCGGAGTAAAAAGCCAGCAACAATTGCTAATACTCAGTGCCCCTTGATTTCTTTACATATTATCACAGTCTAGACTCTTATGAACATTTCCTACAATACATTCACTGCGGCATATAGAACCGTTTTTTTCTATTGTGCAAAATGTATTTCATATCCAATGAATTCCATTGTGGCCAATGGTATGGGCAGAGTAAAAAGCCAGCAACAATTGCAAATACATAGTGCCCCTTGATTTTTTTGCACATCATCACTCTATAGACTTTCTTGAACATTTCCTACAATACATTCACTGCGGCATATAGATTTTTTTTTTTTTCTATAGGGCAATATGTATTTCATATGCATTGGGTTACATTGTGGCCAATGGAATGGTTGGAGTAAAAAGACAGCAACAATTGCAAATACACAGTGCCCCTTGATTTTTTTGCATATTATCACAGTATAGACTCTTCCTACAATACATTTTTACAATATACACTAAGCAAAGTGATTAATCCTTAAACCGGAAGTCTTATTGTTACTACGGAATCGCTAATGTTGCCTGCATGACGCTAATAGCCACGAGGCGCGCGAAATCAACTCCTTAGATCAGTATCTTGTGTGCAGCATTTAAAAAACTCTTCCGGGTCACGAAAATGAGGAATTTTTCAAAATAAAAGAAACCAACATATTACTTCAAAACTGACATGAATTTTGTTTATTTGTTTAAGAAAATGTACCTCTCAAAACATGGAAAACAATTCATATTTGATTTTATTAAATAGTAACAGGTATGAAAAAGACATTGCCTGATAGAAAAAAAATATTTTATACATCCCAGTGAATGTTTAGTAGGAAATGTTCAGGAGCGTCAATAGAGTAATTATATGCAAAAAAATCAAGGGCCACTGTGTATTTGTAATTGTTGCTGGCATTTTGCCCTGCCCATATTACTGGCCATAATGTAACTCAATGGATATGAAATACATATTGCACTACACCAAAAAAATCTAAACACCAAAGTGAATGTATTTTAGGGAATGGTTAGGAGAGTCTATAGATATAGAGTATAGAGTCTATAGACTATGAGCAAAAAAATCAAGAGACACTGTGTATTTGCAATTGTTGCTGGCATTTTACTCCGCTTATACTATTGGCCACAGTTCAACTTCATCAACTCTATAAGAAGGATGTATTTTATTACAACTACATTCAAGGCATTGCTTTAATAGCTCACTATCCATATGAGATGGAGATCATATGGATATGAGAGTGTGGTGTGTTACAGTATCTATCCTCTCAATGGTATACCTATATTTCACAAGTCCATTTTCAGAATTGTTTATAAAAAATATATGCATCAATACAACTCTATTACCAAATATAGATACACTTTTTCAATTATTTCCTGTCAAGAAGACTGTACCTCTGAAGAAGAATGTACCTCTGAAATATTTATTTTGGTCACTGACCTTCTCCAGAGTACAGTCCGTGGCTTTGCCATTTTCAAATTCATTCATTTTTGCAGCTTTCATCCTTCTCTACCACTACTTTTAACTGCTCACAATCCATATGTGCTTCAAATCTAGTGTGTGTTCCTTCACCTTTCCTCTAAAATGAATACCTCTTATTTTTTCCAAAACAATTCTCTGTATGAAATTTACTAACTACTATTTTGTTATTACAATACAATTACATAATTCACATCAACTTTTGTCAATGACTTCTTGTCCAGATGACATCTCATCCCCTTAGCCGGTATTGGGTTATTACAACTACATTCAAGGAAATTGTGATGATGTGAATTGTTCACATTATAGGTCACATTAAAAGTGGAAAAAGTTCTGACATGATTTATGTTTGTCTCATTCTTTTGCATTACAAAAACCTGGCATTTTTACAGGTGTGTAGACGTTTTATAGCCCCTGTGCATATTGTTTTTGTTTTAGATGGATCACAAATTACAGGAAAAACTTCTGTAAAGAGGAGTGTATGCATTGCAACCCTACTATAATATCCTCCTCCATGTTCTTCTCAACATGCAGTTCTTCCTGAAAGTCTGATCACGTCCTACATTTACATTCACAGTCAACTGGGAAAGACGAATAACATATGCATGTCGGGTAACTTCATAATTTATGATTGCATTGTGTCCATGTTTGATGTTTGATAAACACCCCCGGACAAGTGTTATAACAGGTGGGTTATGTTTAATGTTTAACAAATGGGTTCTGGAGTGTTAAATTCCCAGGCAATAAACAATAGTTATATTAGCGGCATGATGTCTGATGTTCAACAGGCAGCTTAACCGGTGAGTAATAAGGAGGAATGCTGCACTGATCGTTCACACTTGTATCCCATTCCCGGGTCTCGGGTATCTTCATCAAACAATGATGTAAAATATATTTTAGGGTGGCGGGTAATAGGCATATAGGAGAGAGGTCTTTTCCAAAGTTGTGATATAATGCAGGGTATAGGTCTCCCTTCGGAGTCCTCTGCCATCAAGGAAGCCATGGATGTTTGAAAAGGTCTACTTTAACCCTAGCCTTTTATTGTAGCATAGACCATTTTTCAGAGGGCATGGCTTTTTTTATCCAATACATATCATTCCTGCTTGCATATACATATTGGATTTAACTGGATCTTGTTCGTATCTCTCGTCTGCAACGAGACATCTCTTATGTTTAACAACGCTCTGCCATTGTTGACTTTGTGCATATAGCTCATCAATTCGCTGAAACATGTCATTTTCCAGATCACCCCAGACGCTAACCGGTATCATTACCTCTGAGATTTTAACAATCTTTCCATTGCTTATGTTCCTTGCGAGGGAAGAAAGCTCAACAAAACCGGATGGAAGTCCATTTACCTTCAGATTTTTACCTTGTGCTGCATTGTCTCAGTAAAGCTCAGTACACCTTCCCAATCGATCTCCAAACCAGTGTTGATAGTGCAACCTCTAATGCTTGACTTCATTTCATGGCACACCACATGGTGTAATACTTCCCAGTCAGTGATTTGGTACTCCACACCCCTGGTGTCTCTTGTATATTCGCATCCCACGGCTAAAATGTACAACTTCACTTTAGAAGCAGGATAGTCAAACGCAAAGCCAACCGTTTTTCCATCCATCATGTAATGATGATCCATCCGCTGCTTAAACTGCGGTATTTGAGTACTATAAACATTAAGAAAACGCTTCTTTGGTGCATCGTATATTTCTGGAACATATCTTTTTTCGCTCCTCCATGTTTTTGTCAGGTGGAAAAACTGGCCTGAAAAGTTCAACAGCTGGGTTCTAGAGTCGGAAGTATTGGACACAACAGGATAAAATAACTAGGTTAGGTTGGGTTGTTCACAACTGATTTAAACAATCATGGAAACATCAGGTTTTTATCTGACTTTGCCCAGCAATGCCTCTGCCGAAATATATCTGAGAAACAAAAGTTCTAATTTCACAACAAATTTTGCCAACCCTATCCCTGTGGAGGAGTGTTGACGAGAGTTCAGGGCATATTCCACCCATGGCAGGAACTCCACCCACTACCCAGGCCGGTCCTGGAAGTATGACCGAAGGAGTCTGCCCACGTCTTGATTGACGCGTTCCACCTGCCCATTGGATTGGGAGTGGTGGCCCGAGGTCAGGCTGACAAAGACCCCCAGGCGCTGCATAAACGCCTTCCAAACTCTGGAGGTGAATTGAGGGCCCCGGTAAGACACTATATCCTCGGGCACCCCATAGTGCCAGAAGACGTGTTTAAATAAATCCTCTGCTGTCTGTAGGGCTGTGGCCGGGCAGAGGCAAGAGGCAACAGGTCTTGGAAAACCGGTCCACAACGACCAGGATGGTTGTATGGCCCTGTGAAGGGGGGAGATATGTTAGAAAATCAACAGACAGGTGGGTCCATGGTCATTGTGGAATGGGTAATGGGTGCAACTTACCCATAGGCCCTCGGGGTGCCTTACTCTGGGCGCACACTGAGCAGGAAGAGACGTACACCCTCACATCCTCAGCAAAGGTAGGCCACCAGTACTTACCGGCCAGGGCCCGCATGGTCTGCCCGATGCCAGGATGACCGGAGGAGGGAGAGGTATGGGCCCAGTAGATGAGCCGGTCATGGACAGACATCAGCACAAACCTGGCGAGGGTTCAGCCTCTTCGCGGCCCGCATGTACTCCAGGTTGCAGTGGTCAGTCCAGATGAGGAAAGGGTGCTTGGCCCCCTCTAACCAGTGCCGCCACGCCAACAGGGCTCTCACCACGCCCAACAGCTCACGATTGCCCACATCGTAATTCCGCTTTGGCGCACTGAGCTTCTGTGAAAAGAAAGCGCAGGGGCGGCGCGTGGGAGAGGAATGCCCGAGACCACAGTCGGACGCGTCCACCTCCACAACCACCTGGAGCGACGGGTCGGGATGGGCCAGGATCGGAGTGGGGGTGAAATGGTGTTTCAGTTCCACAAACGCCCGCTCTGCCTCCGCGGTCCATTGCAACCGAGTCGCCCCACCCCTCAGGAGGGAGGTGATCGGAGCCACAACCTGGCTAAAGCCCCGGATAAACTTCTTATACTAGTTGGCGAAGCCTAAAAATCGTTGCACTCCTTTCACCGTGGTCGGCCAATTACGCACAGCGTTAATGTGATACTCCTCCATAGCCACACCCGTGCGAGAGAAACGGTACCCCAGGAAGGACACGGACGACTGGAAGAACAGACACTTCTCGGTCTTCACATACAAGTCATGCTCCAACAATCTAGCAAGCACTCTATGCACTAACGAGACATGTTCAGTGCGGGTAGCCCCCTATTTTCCCAGAGAATGATACAACACTAACACCTGCTCAACCCCCACAGTCTTGTATCTCAAGAAACCCTATTTTCCCAGAGAATGAAAAAACGCTAACACATTCAACCCCCTTGCTCAGTTCCTCTCCTACCCAGAAAACAACTGTCCAAATATTAACACCCACCCTAAGACCTTCTCTAACCAGACATGTAACCCCCCGGAAAAACAACTGTTAACATGCCAGGGGACATGAAAGGAACAACCCTTAATAAGCAGTTCCCATAATTATTTTGATATAAACCTTCTCAGCCCACAGAATCACCAGCTATACACCTCTCTTTCTAACCGGAGAAGTGCCCCCCGGAAAAACGAAATGCTACATTCCTGTCATAAATCATAAACATATTCTCACACACAACCAACTGCCAAGACAATCAATCAAACTTTGATCCGTGCCGTATCCTATATTCTTCTCAGGTGGGTTATGTTTGATGTTTAACAAATGTGTTCCGGAATGTTAAATTCCCAGGCAATAAACAAGTGTTATATCAGTGGCATGATGTTTGATGTTCAACAAAAGGTGCTATAACACCTGGCCTTTTATGTTCCGATAAGTGTTACAACAGGTGTAGAACCGATGGTTGTTAACCTTCCATGTTTTACAATGTGGCATGGTGTTTTTCCACAAGCATACAATTACAAGCAGGAAACATGCTTTTTTGTGAGGGATATAAAGAAGGGGTCAGGGACTTACAATTTAGGAGAGTGTCAGACAATTTCTTACGTTAACAAGAAAAGGGCCATAAGATCATAAGATCAGATCTGCACGTAGTGACAGCCCCTAAATAACCACTAGTACAAACTGTAGTATATGCTGGTTGAATAACATTACTTGTTTCAGGTTATGTAGTTCACCAAAGCACTACAAACATTGCAATAATCTTGCTATCATTTTGTAGGAATCTACAGTACAGGGGCCAGCCACATATTATGCTTAGGTTGTTTGTATCGTGGTTATGTTTAATTTATTGTTAAAAATAAAAACAATGATTTTGTTACATGTGCATGTATGATCAACGATGACCTGTGAAATAAAAATGGTTGTGTTGGGTCAGCATTAACTTTTAAGCTGCATTATATGGCAAAACTTTACAAACTTACCCAGAAGGTAAAGTATACATTTGCATAAACAATGGTAAATCGTTGACAAGTCAGTATGTTATTTCAGGTAATCAAAACATTTGTAAAGGCGTCTTATGAAATAGTACAACGGGGATCAACGCAAGATTGTTTTCTTCACATTGGTAGAAATGTTTAATAGGCAACGATGGTTACAAACTATTATTTGCGAGAATACCTGTCTGTGTTAGTGTGGGCGGATGCTGGGACATCCGGTTTGCATTTTTGTAACCACTTGAAGCACACACACCAAAAATCTCCTGCTGCATTCTGGGACTGTTGATGTGCTGTACGCTGCTTGCAGTTACCTACCCGAAGCTAAGTACCATTATTATGCCTTTCCACTGTAATTGCTGTAGCTACTTCACGAAGGAGAACTGTCGTCTTCAGTTAAAGATAGCAGAGTTAGAGGCTCGGCATCAGATGCAATTGTCAGGCAAGGATTATGTTAGTGTAGAAATGGGAAAAACTGCGCCTTTGCCACCAGGAAGAAACATTCGTGTTGTTAGCCCCCCGGCACAGCTCCCACAGCCGGGCAAGAACTTTCTCTTGGTTACTGGGAAGAAACGCCGTCGACCAGTTAAACCTGGGTCGCTTCTAGAGCCGACTGAGATTTTCAACAGGTTTTCCCCACCAAAGTTGGAGTCAAGACCTGAGCCGTCTTTGGAGGGGAATGATATACGGGCATTTTCTACCGGTGGCCTAGAAAAACTGAAAACTTTAATCATCGGCGACTCCATTACCCGCAGTATTAGACTAAAGTATCAGCCAGTGATCGCACACTGTTTCCTGGTGTGTCCTTGTCTCTGGCCCCCTCCCAGATAGGGGTAGTGATGAGCTCTGGGCAACTCAATCAATGGCTGAAAACGGAATTCTGCCCGTCGCAGGAGGTAGAGTTTGTAGATAACTGGCTCTCCTTTTGGGACTCGCCCAGAAATAGGGTCAGGCCTGATCTGCTGAACAGCAACGGACTGGTGCTCTTCTCTTATCTAGGAACATTGACAAGAGTCTCACTCCTATAGCCTCACCATGAGATAGGGTGCAGTACAGGCTGCAGGCTGTTAGTCAGGCGGCTAGCATAGTGTAGTCTGTCAATAGCATTGCCAGAGTGTTTAGTACAGATTTGCCTATTGTGAATCGTTCCAGGCAGAGAAGCATTGAACAAGGAACTACTAACAATAGCAACCTTCCTCCACCTCGGTCACAAATAAAAATGATTATATTACCTCACATCTGAAAATGGGACTCCTAAATGATAGGTCCCTAGCTCCAAAGGCAATTGCAGTAAATTAATTGATCTCTGATCCTAAACATGATGTTATTGGATTGTGCGAAACATCGCTGAAGCCTGATGAATTTACTGCCCTGAATGAGGCCTCTCCTCCTGGCTATATTAGTGATCATATCCCCCGTGCATCCAGAAAAGGAGGGGGTGTTGCTAATATCTATGACAGTAAATATATATTTACTCTTAAACACATCACTGGTTTTCATTCTTTTGCAGTATTCTTTTGAAAGTTATCCAGGCTGATAAATCGTTTTACATAGCCACTATTTACAGGCCGACCGGGCCATATATAATGTTTTTGGCGATTTCAATATTCATATGGAAAAGTCAAATGACCCTTTTCAAAAAGCCTTTCAAGTGATTATTGACTCAGTGAGTTTTATCCAACATGTCTCAGGTCCAACGCACAGCCACAATCATACCTTAGATTTAGTCCTGTCACGAGAAATCAATATTTTAGATCTAATATATTCCCTCGTAAATCCTGAAATATCGGATCACCGTCTTATTACATTTACCGTAAACCAAGAAGTCCACTCGCTCCTCAAACAACGAGTTTCAAAGCCGCATTATAAATTCTCGGACTACAAATAGATTTCTTGATATTTTTCCAAGCTTCAGTGACAAAGAAAATAAATCTGCAAACGATCGAATCCAGGATCTTAACTCAACACTGAGAAATACTTTAGATACGGTTGCACCACTTAAAACAAAAGATTTACACAACAAGAAACTTGCTCCCCGGGACACAGAAAATACTAGAGCACTCAAGCAAGCCTCCAGAAAATTGGAGCAAAAGTGGCACTCTACCAAGTTGGAGGTATTCAGACTTCCAATATTCAAGTGAAGTGGGTCTGCACTTTCGGTGTAATGAATACATGAACTTTTTTGATGAAAAGATCATCACAATTAGAAAACAAATAACTAACTCCTCAAATAATTACAGTCCCCAAAATCTCTGTTGTCCTGAGCATGTCCTGAAACTCCCTGACCAGGTGTCAATAGGGACACTGGAACCTTTTGATCCCATATCGCTCAACACATTCACAAAATGTGTAATACATTCTAAACCCACAAATTGTCAGCTAGACCCAATTCCAACTAAATTACTCAATAAGCTATTTTCGGTGCAAAGTCAGCCAATGTTGAATATAATAAATTGTTCCCTTTCCTCCAGATGTGTACCAAACTCACTAAAAATAGCGTAAATTAAACCTCTTCTAAAAAAAAAAAAATCTGGATACAGACACATTAAATAATTGTAGGCCATAATTCAACCTCCTGTTCCTCTAAAAAATCTTAGTAAAATGTATTTCCCAACAACTGAACACTTTCCTTAAGACAAATAACATTTACGAAATGCTCCAGTCCGGTTTCAGACCCCATCATAATACTTAGATTGCTCTTGGGTAGATAACAAATGAACTTCTAATGGCCTCAGACAAAGGTTCTGCATCCGTCCTGTTGCATCTTGATCTTAGTACTGCTTTTGACACTATTGATCACTCCCTTCTCTTAGAGAGACTGGAAACCCATATTGGGCTATGTGGGAATGTTCTAGCCTGGTTTAGATTCTATTTATCTGAAAGATAGTTCGTATATTTACAAAACAAAAGTTTGTTTTGGTGTTCGTCAAGGCTCGGTTCTGGGCCCTTCATTGTTCTCACTATATATGCTGCCTCTTGGAGATGTAATCCGAAATCACGTCACTATGCTGATGACACACAGATATATATTTCAATGAAGCATGGTGAAACCCCAAAATTAGCTACTTTGGAAGCATGTGTTTCAGATATTAGGCAGTGGATGACAGAGAACTTCCTGCTTTAAAAAAAAAAAAATCCTTTTAGGACACAAAAAAACAAAGAGTTTTATTTGCAGATCTCACTGTGAACCTCTGGCTGCATGGTCGTATTCCAAAAAACTGTAAGAAATCTTGGCGTTACCCTCGACCCTGACCTCTCCTTTGATGAACATATGAAATATAGTATCTCAAGAGTTGCATATTTTCATCTTCAAAACATCAGAAACTTTCTATCAAAAACTGATGCAGAAAAACGAATCCATGCTTTTGTAACATCAAGATTAGATTGCTGCAATGCTCTTTTTTTCCACTTACCCTGATAAATCAATAAAAAAAACTTAAATTAGTGCTGCACACGGCTGCTAGAATCCTAACTAGAACAAAAAAAATTGTTCTACAAATTCTTTACACTGGCTGCCTGTTAGGGTTAGGGCTGATTTTAAGGTTTTATTGTTAACCTATAAATCAATACACAGACTTACTCCTACTTATCTCGCTGAAATGATCCAGCCATACATTCTGACAATTTCAGCTGCCACTCTGCTGACCCCCCTCCCCCTGTCCTTGTCCATCCGGTTATGCCTCCAATCTGGAGTAGGTTTAAACAGACTCTGGGCTTTGAACTATTAAAATGTTGACTCGTAATATGTTCACCCGGCACAGCCAGAAGAGGACTGGTCACCCCTCGGAGCCTGGTTCCTCTCTAGGTTTCTTCCTAAATTGGGCCCTCTTAGGGAGTTTTTCCTAGCCACTGAAGTTCATCACTATTGTTGTTTGCTCCCTGGGGTTTAAGGCCGGGTGTTTTGTGAAAGCACTTTGTGACAACTGCTGATGTAAAAAGGGCTTTATAAAATACATTTGATTGATTGATTGATTGAAGCAACTTGTGAAATCCAATATAATTAAATGACATGATGTCAAGGCTGAGCCACGATAACTAACGAGAACGGCGTTTCAACTGGACTGAGAGCATCACAGTCCTAGTTAAACGTGTACACATTTTTTAACTGTGTCCCCATAGTAATCAAGCATTGTAACTGCTTTAGTTCTAAAATGAAGAACAATTGTGCTCCAGCGACAGAGAGGATTTGTCACCGGATGACGTTGTGGGGATTAACGGACCAGGCGCAGGCAGGGGTAGCAGTCGGGGCATTCTTTATTTTAAATAAAGACATTTTATTTTAAATAAAGATAAAAGCAACAGAACAGAAAAATACTGAGCACTGATGATGAAAAGTATAAAGTAAATGATAAACACAAAACATAACTCACCACACCGTCAGGACACACAGTAACGTGGAACAATGACTGACAAATGAGGGGAGCAGAGGAGAAACATTTAAACACATACTAATTACCTAATTGGGACCTGGGATGAGTTCATGGCAAGTGGAAAGATGGAGAAAGCGGGAGATGGCGGCACAGTCCGTCACCTCACTGTCACATGCATAACCTTTTTGACAGTTTTCTGGTTGTCTTATTGAATACCCGGCACCCACAGAAATCAGCTGTTGTTTCCAGAGTATGGAGTATGCCGTTTACGTAGTAAGTGAAAGTTAGTTCATTTGAAGTAATTGATTTGAATTGTGCTGCAGTTACAATTGCTAACAAAAGACACATTTGAACTTTTTAGGAATGCACAAACATTTTTTATGTTTGTGCAATATAAGTGCTTTTATATGTCTTTCATATTGACTGATTTGTAACTCTAGTTTAGGTTGAATGTACTTAAGTTGACTTTTAACATTATTAATAATCAGCTTTAAATACCTGTATAAGCTTGGTTTTCTGTTAACACACTTTGTATTAATTTCAGATCAAGTGACCAGCTAGTTTGTCTGAGCAGATACTGTTCAGATACTTTTTGTGTAAGTCTAATTATTTACAGCCATTTTCAGTCTTATACTAAAATGTTATTAATATCATGACAATATGCAAAGCTGAACCTTTGTAATCGATTTACAATTTATTTCAATTTTCTTGAAAGTGTTTTGCAGAGAAATGCTGAGATTAGGATTGATGTATCTCAAGAACTGGTGGTCCAAATTGTCAACAAACGTGAGGGTGGTTCCCTTTGGCGTAAAACTCAAACACTGTTGATAGAGCAGATTATCAATAAAAAAAGGCATTTATATGTGGCTGTGAATAATAATTCTACATGTTTTTCAGTTTGTTTGATGGGTATGTTGAACCCGCAGAACACATGCTGAGGACCTGGTTAGTGGTCGTGAGCTACATATGGGGGCTGGTTTAGTGTTAGATGATTGTGTGGCATTCACGGATATTGTTCAGTTTGAAGAAATTACAGGGTGTAAAATGTTGTATTTCATGGAACACGGGATGATCACTTTACCAAAACAGTTAGAACACCCACCCTAGAACTGTCTTTATGTACTTACACTATTACCACTTCTATGGCATTATGAATCTGAAGGGTTTTCTGGATGTGTCATACAGTGGGGAAAAAAAGTATTTAGTCAACCACCAATTGTGCAAGTTCTCCCACTTAAAAAGATGAGAGAGGCCTGTAATTTTCATCATAGGTACACTTCAACTACGAGAGACAAAATGAGAAAAAAAAATCCAGAGTCACATTGTAGGATTTTTAATTAATATATTGGTAAATTCCTCGGTAAAATAAATATTTGGTCAGCTACAAACAAGCAAGATTTCTGGCTCTCACAGACCTGTAACTTCTTCTTTAAGAGGCTCCTCTGTTCTCCACTCGTTACCTGTATTAATGGCACTTGTTTGAACTATCAGTATAAAAGACACCTGTACACAACCTCAAACAGTCACACTCCAAACTCCACTATGGCCAAGACCAAAGAGCTGTCAAAGGAAACCAGAAACAACATTGTAGACCTGCACCAGGCTGGGAAGACTGAATCTGCAATACGTAAGCAGCTCAGTATGAAGAAATCAACTGTGGGAGCAATTATAAGAAAATGGAAGACATACAAGACCACTGATTATCTCCCTCAATCCAGGGCTCCACGCAAGATCTCACCCCATGGGGTCAAAGTGATCACAAGAACGGTGAGCAAAAATCCTAGAACCACACGGTGGCACCTATTGAATGACCTGCAGAGAGCTGGGACCAAAGTAACAAAAGCTACCATCAGTAACACACTACGCCGCCAGGGACTCGAATCCTACAGTGCCAGACGTGTCCCACTGCTTAAGCCAGTACATGTCCAGGCCCATCTGAGGTTTGCTAGAGAGCATTTGGATGATCCAGAAGATGATTGGGAGAATGTCATATGGTCAGATGAAACCAAAATATAACTTTTTGGTAAAAACTCAACTTGTCGTGTTTGGAGGAGAAAGAATGCTGAGTTCCATCCAAAGAACATTATACCTACTGTGAAGCATGGGGGTGGAAACATCATGCTTTGGGGCTGTTTTTCTGCAAAGGAACCAGGACGACTGATCCGTGTAAAGGAAAGAATGAATGGGGCCATGTATTGTGAGATTTTGAGTGAGAACCTCGTTCCATCAGCAAGGGCATTGAAGATGAAATGTGGCTGGGTCTTTCAGCATGACTGATCCCAAACACACTGCCCGGGCAACGAAGCAGTGGCTTCGTAAGAAGCATTTCAAGGTCCTGGAGTGGCCTAGTCAGTCTTCAGATCTCAACTCCCAAGAAAATCTTTGGAGGGAGTTGAAAGTTCGTGTTGCCCAGTGACAGCCCCAAAACATCACTGCTCTAGAGGAGATCTGCATAGAGGAATGGGCCAAAATACCAGCAACAGTGTTTGAAAACCTTTTGAAGACTTACAGAAATGTTTGAACTCTGTCATTGCCAACAAAGGGTATATAACAAAGTATTGAGATTAACTTCTGTTATTGACCAAAGACTTATTTTCCACCATCATTTACTAATAAATTCATGAAAAATACTACAATGTGATTTCTGGATTTTCTTTCTCATTTTGTCTCATAGTTGAAGTGTGCCTATGATGAAAATTACAGGCCTCTCTCATCTTTTTAAGTGGGAGAACTTGCACAATTAGTGGCTGACTAAATACTTTTTTGCCCCACTGTATATTTGTGAATGGTGTAACCTTTATAGCACACAACTCTAAAGCTTTAGATGGTTACATCTTGATGCAGCACCTTGACAGCGCAACAGTGATAGCACATTCAATCAGAGATACATTGATGGTCATTGCTTCCTACAGATGCCTTGCCACGTGCTATGGGTTTTAAGGATTCGAAAAGGCTGCTTTCCTTTAACATCAAGGAGAAAGAGAACTATTTTTGCCCCCATCCAGAACCACATTACTACGGTGTGAATACCATGATGGCTAAAGAAAAAGATTTTGCAATGCTACGCAACTTATTTCCGCAGACACCTTTGTTGTGCAGGATGAAATAAAGGCTAACTTGGTGAATGATGTGGTCATCTTGAGAGGGGTTTGTATGAGCTACAGACTCACGTTCCTGGAGTGTGGTGGTTTAGACCCATTCTGGTCAATTACGATTGCTTCAGCTTGCATGACAGTCTTTTGCAACAGATTCCTCACGATGAACACCATTTCATTGGTCCCCTCATACAACTACAACCGTTGTCAGAAGAGATTCTCAAACAGCTCAATCCAGTGGCTTGAAAATGTGGCCTCTGATGAGAATGTATCAATACAGTATGCCCTGAACCTGGTGAAATAAAAATTGTTGCCTTCTATGTTGATGTATATGTTGAACGCGATGGTGTATGCACAGTCTATGAATTTCTAGGCTGTTTCTTTCACGGTCACCCAAAGTGTCATTGTTCAACAAGCACAAACCCGGTAAAAAATATTCAGTATGGGTTGATGCACTAACAATGGATGACATAGCTTGAGGCTTTAAGAGAACAACACAATGTACATGTTCAATACATTTGAGAGAGTTGAATCAGCTTACAAACATATCCACAGATGTCAAAGCTTTCTTGAAGACTTTTGATGCTCCAGAGCACCTTGACCCTCGGGATGCTCTTTTCAGAGGTCGTACCAATGCAATTAATTTGAAGATTATGGCTCAAGAAGGGGAGACTATTCAGTACAACGATGTCTGCAGTCTTTAGCCATTCTGCAACAAGAATAAAGACTTATCTGATTGGGCATCCAGACAAAATCTTTCGTGATTTCAAACCTCTAGACACCTACTTGGATATTGTTAAGGCTACGGTGTGCCCGACAAAAAGCCTTCATCACCCCGTTTTACAGGACAGCTGTTTTTTCCCTTATGTAGATTATGTGCAGAGTCTGAAAACCAGGTAACTGATTGTTCACATACTGTTTCTGAAATAGCTTTAACCTTGGGTACCTGGGTTTCTATTGAGTTGGTTAAAGCTGTTGAGAATGTTAAGGATTAATTTATTACCATATCCTGATTTATCCATTATTCTGCTAATTCAATGTAATAAATGGACTGTTTAGACTAGGCCTATATTTTGCTTTAGACTGTTCATGGATGCCATTTATAGAAGGAGACTTAGGTCAGCATGCCCTGTTATTTTATTTTGTTATGGCTTGGCCTGAAGGAGCCAGGCCTAAAACCTATCTTATCTATGGTCCTGTACAGATGGCTCCAAGGTGAAGTTGTCTGTGTCTCCTCTGTTTCTCCCATTCGGGTAGGACAGAGACCAGGGGTAGCTCAGGTTAAGAGGTCTGTTAATTATGACCTAGAACTTTGGTTGCCATGACAATGTAGAGTTCTATCTTGTTTTACGATTAATATGACGCCTTGTTTTGTATGTATGTTATAGCATAAGAGATAATATTTGAAGGAGCTGACCAGGGGGGTATAAAATGGAGAAAGCCAGAATGAAATGCGAAGCAGTCTGTCATGGCATTACCCTGTTCATCTTTTGTAATGTTGTGATGATTGTTCCCGTGGATCCATGTAATTAAACTTGAAATAATCAACTGTTATACGAACGACTGAGAAGTTCTTTATTTGAATAAATCGCGAACATTTTCCATCTTCCACAAGAACGATTATCACTGTGAAAATATTTGAAGTCTGGGATTTCACCAGGACATCAGACAATCATTTTGCAGATTACATGAGAACATTACTGAATCACAAGCAGTAGGCTGGCGGCTTCCCACCATCTGTGGTTGATGATAATGCTAAAGACCAGTATATCCATGAATATCATGAAAAAGAGGGTGGGCAGCTTGCAGGATCTGATATGGCTGATTTCTAACAAGCTTCACAAGGAAAACATTGTAAACCGTGCTAGGAAATCTTTGGCTAAATTGGCAATGAATAGTCTTTGGGATAAGATGGGTGAGCGGACAAACCTTATGAACACAATGCTAATTACAGATCCGGAAGAGTTGAGCCACTAAATTTTGTCCAGTGAAATAGAAGTTGATTATTTCTCCTTCATCTTAGACACAGTTGCGATGGTACAGTGGCGTTACACAAAACAGTTGTATTTCCTCTTGGAGAAGTTGGATAGACGTGTACTCTACACAGACAGTGATTCAAGTGATCTTTGTCACACGCCATGGGGATTGGGTGCCCCCACTGGGGGCATTCTTGGGTGACGTGACCGATTAGTTACCGGATGGTGACAGCATCGCTCAGTTTGTTAGTGGTGGGCCAAAGGCATATGGTTTCAAATCCGTTAAAGGTCTTACCTGTCTCAAAGAAAAAGGCATTACACTCAACAGCTACAACATAACCATTGTTAATTTGGAGACGCTTACATGACGGGTTGATAACCTTTTACAAGGCGAGTGTGGTGATAATGATAATCACATACTTGCTTATGCAGACACAACTGCGAGAGATAAAAGAACATTCACACTGTCTTAGCGATTCAGAGTTCTGTACAACAAGCGTGTACTGCTCCCTGACTTCAGCACAAGGCCTTACGGGTACTAAATCACATTCTAGGATGGATAGCGGTTTTGAGCAACGAATTCAGGAATTCGTCTGGGTCAATTCATGATGGCAACCGCTGCATTAAAAAATGTTGAAGGTGAGGAAGATTACTTTTATAGAAGTTCTACCAGCATTGCTATGTGATGACAATCTGCTACCTATTCAGAAAAACAAGCTTTTAATTACTGACAATTTAATGAAAAGTGCATCAGAGTTTTTAGAGATGGAGAGTTTTCACACAATATTCACACCAACCTGAGTGTAATTTACCTTGTCCGAAACATGTTTCTTAAAGGCAAATCTAGTAGAAATATTAACTTGAACACAAACTACATCATCTGGTTTAAAACCCCCCGTGACAATCAACAGATTAGTAATTTAGGCAGACAGATATACCCCGGTCATTCTCGATTCTTCATGGAGAGTTTTAAAGACTCAACACATCCGCCTTTTTGTTATTTACTTATTTACTTTAAAGCTACAACACCAGAAGACAACCACATGAGAGCAGGGTTATTTTCAGGCAAATTTCCCTGCTGTGTACGTTCCTAAGAAATTCTGACGTTGTCTAAACACATTTGTAGAAATGTACCACTTTTGAAGATGTTATTTAAGACATCGGCAAGTCTACGAAAAGTTATTTTAGAATCAGCTTCCACCGACCTCATTCTATCACTCACTGTGAAATAACGCTTAATCTAAGGCACGGAAACATTCCCTTTACAGAATCGCAGCTCCGAAAAGTAAAGAGACAAAAACCCAAAATGATATACATGTCTAGAAAGAACACTTAAGCCACAAAGAAAAGAAGAACTATCAACCAATCTGGAGGTTTTCTACTACTGTTATTAAGCGTAGCAGTTCCATTCCTAACCAGTCTAATTGCATCGAGACACGGTTAAACAAATGGGTCATGTTCAGAAAATGTTTCTGGTGCCACAACATTAGTTAAAAAAACGGCGAGAATCCAAAATGCCTAGCACTGATGTAAGACAATCTGTTGAAAATGATTTGGACTCATCTATTCGCAAAATACTGTTGAAGCCTGACATGGATTTACATGAGAAAACTAAAAGATACTCTGCCATTTTACAAAGATTTTTGACTGTCGTGAGACAGGGGGAGATTGACACAAATACACTGACTTTAGGACTACCTGGGTCTGAGACTGGGCCTGATGTAAACATTACTGAGACTAAGCAAACTGTTGACCGAAATGATAACCTTTTTGATGACATTTTGGATAATGTACCTGTGAGGCGTAGGAAGAATGTTAAATATATTCTTAATAGAATGCACAGTTCTATAGATTTAACTTCATGGACTTCAAATGGTGAATTCATTTTCAGAGGGGAGATAATCAAGGGCTTACACTTGTTGGATCTCGTTAAAAATGTGACAGCCACCAATAAAATCCCTGACTATAGAAGGGGTGGGGGGTTTTTAGAGGCCATGGCATGTCTCAACATGCCTTTTACAACTTCCAAACGAGCTTGTAAGGCATCAAATAAATTTGTATAAACAAACGTCTGGCAACACAATGGATGATTTAGCCGCTCCCCCAGCAACTGGTTATCAACCAACCAAAGATTTCTTTGTATCCCCTGCCACAGACCCCACAAAATGGCTTCCATTTAAATTTGTAATTTTTTATGCTTTTTTAATCATTTGTGTTACATTGTCTAAGTGTGTGTTTTAACTTGAATAATTGTTGTATTAAAAATACTATGTAAATATTGATGTGGTTTTACGTATGATTTTATTTTATAATAATAAAGCTGACAAACACATGATTTACTTTTCTATTTCTTCAACAACCATGACACAAATTGAACGATTCACAAGATTGAGCATGTTGTATGCAATTATACATTTGCTTATGAAGCTTACTCTGGTACATCTTAGCTACAAACTTTGAGACTAGCGCATCATTTTCTCATAAATCATCAATATAAAAAGACATTGCAAATTTACTACTCAGACCTCTTGTCATTAGATAAAGAATACACAATTTTGTCCACACATGGTTGAAATCATGTCCTGTACTTGTTTTGAACTGTATTCCACATTCTGACAAGTATGCAGAAAGGTGCAGATTGACTTGGGAAAATAAGTGAAATTTGGGGCGTTTCCTAAACTGCCATAAAACCTTCCAATGCCATTGTCTGTGATGTAAATAGCCAGCCAATGCTCCCCGGGTGATTGCTTGGGTGTGTATTAACAATCATCATTGATGCAACATCTCAGACAGGTTCACTAGGTAGTTGGTCATATGCCAGCACACCATAGAAATGAGTCCTAGATGAAAATTGGTTCACCACACCGGTAAACCGCATGCGGTATTCATTTCTACACTGTTTTCCTAATAGTAGTCAACCATGACTTGTCACCACTTCGATAATGGAGTCAAAAATGTAATAAACAACCAAATGAATTGTGTGTGGCAGTGGATGTCTGAACCTCATTTCGTACATTCTTTGACTTGATCAAGGATAGGTGCTGACCGTATTCCTCATCCGGCGCACAGTTGAATCCATAAATGGTGTAGCCATTTAAGAAGTCAGACCTGTCAATATCCAAGGCTTGGTCCTTTAGGTATTTTCCTGAAGCTAAGGCCTTTTGGTAAAATTCAGGCACTGTTGACCCAGCCTGTTGTGTCATTTGGTTGGAATGGTTTGCTAGGAAATTGCTGACCGTCTACATACACAACCATAAACCAATTATATATAATCCAAATTATATATAATGTTTGAAATTAAATAGATTTTTTGTGTAACTTCCTATAAAACTCTCATTGTCTTAAAAATAGGTTTTCCTGGTTGCAAACACGACCCCCCCAGCCGGTAAACTAAATGTCTTCATGTTCTTTCAACTGGGTAATTGGCAGTGGTTGGGAGTAGCGCTTGAGCATGTCCAAGTTTCACGGCTGGTAAAACAGTCACTTTCTAGACAAATAGTGACGCAGATAATTTAAACAAACGATAACACATATCCCCGGCCCTCCATAAGACAGAACTCTTCTTTACCGCAGACCATCCTAACCTTTATGTCAACGCCGTTTAACATGAGTTTCTCTTGAAAGAAGATTCTTGCCTGCAGGGTCCGTAACATCCATGTGACCTGCGGCGTCCTTGTACAAAATCAGCTGAAAACTGTCTTTAATGTATCACATCCGTAATTCAGAATGCTCTCTATAATGGCTCTGTAGGGGCATGTGTTGCTACTGTGGTTAATAAAAATGTCACCCAAGGAGACATCAACCTGTGAAAATAGGCTGGCTATCGGGTAGTTGATAACCCCAAAATGTTCTCCGGCATCAGTATTAGTTCCGTCCGGTTTAGAGACTTTTACACGTTGGTACAACAAAGTATTTTTTAGTCTTTGCCATTTCCTGCAATAAAGAACTCCAGAGTGGCTGCTTCTGATATTGCTTATAGGGTCGGTATTTCAATGTATGTATTTTTCTCAATAGATGTCTGTGTGAAAGGAACTGTTAATAAATCCAACTCTGTTTTTTTACTTTCACCAGACATACCTTTAAATCCTGTAAGTTGTGAGGTGGGGCCTCCATGGATCGGAATTGTTTGTCCAGCACGTCCCATAAGTGCTTGATTGGCTTGAGATGTGGGGAAATTGGAGGCAATGTTAACACTTTGAACTTGTTGTTGTGTTCCTCAAACCAATCCTAAACCATTTTTGTTTGTTTCAGGGCGCATTATCTTGCTGAAAGAGGTCAGTGCCATCAGAGAATACCATTGCCATGAAAGGGTGCACATGGTCTGCAACAGTGCTTAGGTAGGTGGTACGTGTCAGTGTAACATCCACATGAATGGCAGGAACCAAGATTTCCCAGCAGAACATTACCCATAGCATCATACTGCCTCCGCTGGCTTACCTCCTTCCCATAGTGCATCCTGGTGCCATGTGTTCTTCAGGTAAGCGACGCAAAACACACCCGACCATCCACATGATGAAAAGCAAACGTGATTCATCAGACCAGGCCACCTTCTTCCATTGCTCCGTGGTCCAGATCTGATCTGATGTGCCTATTGTAGGTGCTTTCGGCAGTGGACAGGGGTCAGCATGGGCACAATGACTGGTCTCCGGCTACGCAGCCCCATACGCAACAAATTGCAATGCACTGTGTGTTCTGACATCTTTCTGTCAGTACCAGCATTAACTTTTTCAGCAGTTTGAGCTACAGTAGCTCATCTGTTTGATCAGATCACTACGGGCCAGCCTTCGCTCCCCATGTGTTTCAATGGCAATCTAAATGTTGTTTGCTAAGAACAGGTGTTTCAGCCTATGTGAAGTTGCCTATTTTATTTCTTGTGAGCACATACATAATTTGAGATTTTTTTAATTGATTCAATCTCAAATCTAGTGCAAAGGCATCTTAGAAGCTTTTCCTCTATAGCTAATACTGGACACTTATTCATGATTTATCACGCAGTGTTCTAAACTCCCGACTCCATTTATTGCCAAGATGCTTGTATTTATTTTGGATCATGCTTTTGTAATACTTTTTGTGACGTGGATCAAAATTACTGTTACAGACTATCACGTAACGCTTTGGCTAATAACATTTTGATCTTCGTTGTTTCGTTGTCTCCCTGAGCCACACTGATCTTTTCTGTCCTTCACCCCTCTGACTCGTTGTGCCGTTTCCCTCTTCATTTACGCTGTCGAAGTGTGCAAATGTCACGTGGTATGCTCCATAGGGTAAGTTCCTTTTATGGACCCGTGCGCTCAGACTTGCATGTGACAGGGCAATTTGCCAATGAAACATGATAATTATATAGCGGTTTCAAGTAGGCTCTAAACAAACACACAGCCAATAGATGCACCTTTCCACAAAATAAGTGGAATATATATTTTGATTTTGCACAACATTATATTGCGATACCGGTATTGAGTCAATATATTGAGCGCCCCTATAACTGCCTACTGCAGACCTGGGACATACCACAAGGGCTGCAGTTTTGGAGATGCTCTGACCCAGTTGTCTAGCCATCACAATTTGGCCCTTGTCAGAGTCACTCACGTTCTTACACTTCCCCATTTTTCCTGCTTTTAACACATCAACTTTGAGGACAGAATGTTCACTTTACTGCCTAATATATCCCACTCAATGACAGGTGCCATGATGACGAGATTGTCAGTGTTATTCACTTCTTCTGTCTGGGGTCATAATGTTATGGCTGATCAGTGTATTATTGACTTAAAGTATAGACTTCTTAAACTCGCTGAGAAATACCCAGGTAAGTCCTGCTGTGTTTTGTCCTAACATCCGTAGTTTGACTATACCAGGGCACATTACTCTATTTAACATAATTTAAGACACACTCTAAATTTGTTGTTTGTACTTGACACAGAGCTTTGAAATGTTCCCAAGGAGGTGTTTGCTGCAGATCCCTCTCTAAGTACCCCTTTGTGGTGTACAGGTGTAAAATATGTTGCTAAGGCGGTTAAATAAAATGTGATTTTTTATCATGCTACTGCCATAAACACAAGCATTAAATATATCCACAAGCAGAAATGGTGTGATCCTTTCCTTCCAGGACTACCATGGCACCCATTCATTCCCCATTTGCTCCCTTTCTTTCCCCACTAACTCCCATTCATTTCCGTTGACTCCAATTGAATCACACTTCATTCCCATTCATTCACCTTTAATCTCCATTCATTCCCCATTGACTTCCATGCTTTCCACCTAGACCCTAAATTATTCCCTAATTCCCACATTCATTCCCCATTGACCTCCATTCATTCCCTATAGACACCCATTGAATCACCACTGACTGCCATTCATTCCACATAGACATTTCTTAGGAACAAAGAACAGGTTGAGAGTATGGGACAGCTTTATGCACTGGCTTGTTTGGCTGGGACAATGTCTGTGTCCACTGCTTCTGTTGAGCGGTCATTCTCAGCCTTAAAGTGAATTAAAACATATGCAAGAAACACGACTGGACAGACGCGTCTTTCAGCATTGGCCTCCATGTCTATAGAAAGGGATTTATTATTGGAACTTAAACTTACAGATAAACTGTACAACCAAGTCATTGAGGTCTTCTTGAAGAAAGAAAGGAGAATGGATTTTGTGTTGAAATAAATATTTTGGAGACCAGCTGTTTTGGTGAGTGCAAACATTTTATAATTTTTGTATATATGTTTACGTTTAACATGTTTTTATAATTTATAAACACAATTTCAAAGAATGAATATCACATAGGCTACATCCTATTTGTAGAAGTATAATTAATAAAGTTGATAAAAGAAATTTTACCCAAATCGTGCCGTCTCTTCCAGACCCCTATCTCCCAGGGTCATTTGGGGTCACCGTTGGTCCGTTTCTTTTCTTCTTTTTTTGCTAGGAGGCTCATCTAAAATTTGCAGCATCTGCAATGTTGTCAGGATGTCAAGTCGTCAGGTTCGGTTTGCCATTGTGAACTAAACAATGTAAATTGTGTCTGAGTTGTATCTGACTTGCTCACCGAGTTCATATTATATACACTTTCTACCCTCATCATCACACTTCAGTCACATGCATAGGTGTGTCTGGGTTGATGAGGGGGTTATCATTGCTATTGACATCATTACTATTCCATTGCTATACATTAGATTCGATTAGACTAGGTTCCCGAGGTTGACAAGTACCTGTAACACCTGAAAAAGAATTTAAATAACATGAAAGCATTTTCTTAATCTTAAGTAAAATAATCAGAGAAAAATCGAAATGATCTGTATGCGATTTTGTTTATCTTTCTCCTAAAATAAAAACAGTAGCATGTAATGCCTTTGTTGAATTGGTGAGTGGGGGCTGCTAAACAATATCCTTGGTATTTTGTTAAGTGAAAAATTATTTAGCCTAACATATTTGCAAGATCTAAATCTTGAGTAAAATAAGCAGAGAAAATTCTGAGATAGATGATCGTATGTATGTGCGATTTAGAATCTCTTTTTCTCCTAAAATAAAAACAGTACATTGTAATATCGTTGTTGTTACTGGTGACTGCAAAATAATATCTTTAGTATTTATTTTGGTAATACTTTTTTAGCATAAAACATTTGTAGATTTACATTTTAGATTTACATTTGATGAATTAGCCTACACAATAAACAAAATATCCTACTGAAAAACAATAACGTGTGATAAGGAGCCTAAATTGTTTGAATTGTTCCAATAATAGCCTAATTTAATTTTTTATTAATTGTCGCCCATCTATTTCAAAATAGTCCCTGGACTAAATAATGCATATAATAAATACATTTTATTCATAATTCATAATATGAAGTTACTTTTTCCATATAATGCAGTGTATTTTGAAGTAGGGGAGATTGGGACTGCTTAGAAATAGGGGAGATTGGAGATGCTTGTAGGGGAGATTGGTGATCGCTTGCCAGCCAAACAAGGTGGCAATGTGTAATGAGGTCATTCATATGTGAGCTAACAATCTTGGGGTGAAGGAATAATTGCACAATTTGAAGTGAAGTTATGTTTTAAAAATTGAAGGGAATGGCTATTGTTTCAGAATATTTCTCAGATGCTCGGTCGAGCCATGTTGCTAGCAAAACATTTAGCTCAAAAGGTAGTGTTCACAGTGAATGGTGCTTCATAGAAAGAAAAACTAGTTCAGCCAGGCTGCGGGTAGAAGTGACTTTGGTGAGCCAGGAGAGGCATTGACCACTGTTGTTTTCCTTGGGCGACCTGTCTGACGTCTGTTGCTCAGTACACCAGTAGTTTCTTTCTTATTCAGGACATTCCAAATTGTTGTGCTTGCTATGCCCAATGTTTGTCCAGTGGCTCTGGTCGATTTTCCTTCTTTTCTCAGCTTGACAGTGGCTTGCTTTTCTCCCATTGACAGCTCTCGGGTCTTCATGTTGGTTTATCCTCTTTAACAAGAAATGCAGTCTTTATAGGTTTAAACCAAGGATGGAAACTTAGACTGGTCATGCAGAGCTATTTAATGTTTTAACAATCAACCTAAAAGGCAACACCTGGGCAACAAGAAACATCTGTCAGTCACATGTTCCAATACCTTTGCTCTCTTGAAAAATGGGTGGGTTCAGACAAAGTTGTACTGAGTTGTATAACACATCAGGGAAATTAAGGCTGAAATTCGGAACTCTTGTCTCATACTTGTCTTTTGAGCTTAAAACCAAATGTCTTCATTGAACAACAAAAACAAAGCAATACTTTTGGAGGGGACCGTATCAGCTTGTAACCAACATTACAGTGAGAAGAGATAGAGTGAGAAGTGATTGTGTGAGATGGGATTTAGGTTGTGTAAGGAAGACCAGGACCGTAACCTCATAAACAAGACTATTTTATGCTGCAATAAACAAATCAATTACTCTCTCCCTTGACAACCGGGTACGCGATACATTATTTCAACCACTATACGAAAGGGCTGATTTCTTACATCGTAAAAGGGGTTTGTTCTTTGATTTCTCCATCACCTCCTCCCCAGGCCCTTCTCTTTTTGCAAATAAAACGCCCAATTGGGCCCTGAACATACCTTGTGTCCAATCATGGTTACTCTCCCCGTTACACTGGTGGAGGATGCGGGCATAGCCCATCTAGAGACACAGGGAATGTCCATCTCTGATGGTGTCACCTTGTTCCCACCAACAGAGCAAGAAGACCTTCTTCGGGGCCAATGGGAAGAAAATGCCCAACTGTCAGTCCTGAGCGCCCCGCTACAACACAACAGCGACGACAAGGTCAAAGCTGCCTCCCATAGCCCATACTCTGTCAGAGGTCCCTCTAATAGCCCTGCCTCACCAGACAAACCTCCCTGCGCCCTGGCAGATGAAGTGCATGCCAAGCTGCACCATGGCCATGGTGTTAGGGTTAGGGGTACTGAGGCTGCACCATGGCCGTGGTGGGTGGGTCTGTCAGTGGTTGTCTGCATTGTCCAGCGTCACAGCTGAGCCAAATGAGCCTCCCAGGAAGATGAAGATGTCCAGGAGATGGAGGGTGCTGGGTCTCCCAACATTTCTACTGACAAGTACCCATTACTCCCCAGCCACCAGGCTGCCCCAAAGGCAAGCCCATCTCCACATGAAAGGTTTTTTTCCTATAATTTTGATTTCTCCCTCACCTCCTCCTCTCTGATCCCAGAAATTATATTAGCAATTTGCCAGACTTTTCTGTAAATTACTAAACTCTGTCAATACCACATCACATGTCCATGATTTTCCACACCACATTGATAGGAAAAATTTCCTAAAATTACCAAGAACTGCTGGTCCTGGAGTATGAACCCCAAGCATGGGATTAGGTTGTGACATACAGAAGGGCTTTCCAGCCCTACAAGCAGTGGCCAAAGGGATTCATTTGAGCGATGATTTTGAGATGCCAATTATGGATTCACTGATCAAGGACACTTTGTCGGAGGAAAGACAGGTCATGGGCAGAACAATACCTTGTTGTGCTGGGGTACAAATTGTATGCTAGCTCATACGTCAACCACTACAGAAATATATGGCGTTACAGTATTTGGCATTACATGCGATGGTTGTGGACATAACCATATAGGAATTTTATCATCATTGTGGGAACTTCAAAGCTCAGGAAGATGTTGTGGTCCTTATGTGTGTTTGTTTGCCAAAGCAGTCCTATTTAGAGATAACATTAATTCATTCATTCAAAACAACATAAGATGTTCTATTTACATGAATTATCAGAATAAAGTTTATTGCATTAATGTCAGAACACAGTCAACAGATTGTGAATGCCATGAAAAAAATCTTCCATGTACATGATTACAAGAAGATTAGTCTGCAATCATGTGATCATTCAATAATATTCACTTGCACTATGGCTCTCAGAATGTATGGTATATTTCAGGTGCTGATATCCTGACCCTAATCTTACATATGGACATCAAAGACATCTGCTCTTTTACCATCTGGTAGGAGGTACTGGACCAACGGGGCTCAGAGACAATATCTGTACCCAAGCAAGAAGATTATAAAGTGTTATTATTTTCTCTGCAGTCCACAATCTGTATTGAATACTCATAAACAATAAGTCTTCCTACTTCTCAATTGAAAACATGTATCTTTCAATATAAGGATAAATAAATAAAACAATCTCAAATTATGCTATGACTTGAATGTAGTTCAAATAAAATAAATCCTTAGAGTTGATGAAGTTGAACTTGTTCTAGTATGTAATAGTTGGAAATTGGTAATGATGTGATTTTGTTGTAAAAATTATTTTTCTTATCTTAAAATATAAAACTGTAAACAGTCTTATTGGCTCACCTACATCTCTAAAGGTGGTACAGCAGGCTATTAACCAGGTTAATATAAGTAATTGACAACAACTTTAGCTTGTTGGTTGAATTGTTCAGAAATCACAGTGGTGTTTATCACACCCATTTACAAAAGGATTAATGGATTAAAATGTAAGGCTATTCAGCTATTTGTAATGTGGCCAATGGTATGGGCAAAGTAAAATGCCAGCAGCAATTGCAAATATTTTTTTTTTGCATAGAATTACTCTATCCACTCTCCAGAACATTTCCAACAATACATTCACTGTGGCTTATAGAACAGTTTTTTATATAGGGCAATATGTATTTCATATGCATTAAGTTACATGGTGGCCAATGAGATGGGCGGAGTAAAATGCCAGCAACAATTGCAAATACACAGTGCCCATTGATATTTTTGCATTTAATTACTCTATCCACTCTCCTGAACATTTCCTACAACGCATTCACGTGTAGAATTGTTTTCTTTCTATAGAGCACTATGTACTTCATATCCATTGAATTTCATTGTGGCCATTGAGATGGGTGGAGTAAAATTCCAGCAAGAATGACAACTTGCAATCTCAGAGCATCTGTTTTTTACATTGGTAAGTGTTATTGAGATGCATGATTCCAAATATCAAGTTAGTTTCAATTATACAGATTTTTATACAACTACAGAAGTAATTCCATGTTTGCAATTCTGTTTTACAAGTTTGCAAAAAAAAAATTACAGTTACAATAGTAATTCCAAGTTTGCAAATATATTTTTTTTTTTACAATTGTGCAACCTCAATTACAACTATTAAAGCATATGTCGCTGTTTTACCTTCATTCTAATTACTTATAACATTGACTCGCATCTCCACTGCAATGAATTAAACTGAATAACGCTAGCTAGCTAATCAAGAAGTCAGATCAAATTGACAAATTAGCCATTTCTTAAATAAAATAAGCAATTATTCAGCGACTACAATGACCATTTCTCATCAATTTTTTTTCAGGTGCTGATTAATAGGTTCCTTTTACCTGAAATAAGAGAAGTAAAAACTTACAGCTTCTCTTAAATTAATTGCTGATCGCATCCATTGAAGGCGCATGTACCGCCACCTACCGTACCGGAGTGTGAGGCCATTCCCGGCCTGCCTTTCCTGTATCCTCCCATTCAGACCTGAGAAATCGACAAACAGCCTTAGCTATCATCTCCCTCCCCTTCCTGGCCCCCAGCAACCCCTCTAAATCCCACTTCCTCCCCTCCCCTCTAACCTCATATAACCTGTCCCTCTCAACATCATGCTGCTCACAATACATCAACACATGTTCAACTGTTTCCTCCACTCGACACCCATCACACAGCCCTGTTTAATGCTTACCTATCACCCTCAATGATGCGTCCAGTCCTTTATGCCCTAACTGTAATCGACACCACATCACCTCTTCTCTCCTACAGCCCATATCCCTCACTTCTACCATCACTGTCCGCTGCACCCGATAATACCCTCTCCCCTTTCTGTTACCATCCCACTTCCTCTGACAACAGTCAAGACCTACCCCCTATATCAATGTTTTAATTTTCCCCATCCTAACGGAACCTGTACACCCACCCCCTCCTTCCGACACGCACTCCTAGCAAACCTATCAGCTCCTTCGTTACCCTCAGCACCAACATGAGCTGGTACCCAGCAGAACCGAACCACCACACCCATCCTCTCCAATCCCAACAACAACACCATCATCTACACCAGCAAGTAACCTCTATCCGACCTTCCAGTCTGTAAAATGCCTAACCTCTGCTGAGTCGGAACACAACACCACTCTCAATGGTAATAATTTTTTGGCTCATATACCCCAACACCAACATCATTTGACCCATTGGTATATATCTGGTATATATCTGGAGAAACGTGTAGTACCCCTCACCAACATACCTTTCCACACATCAACCCATGCACCCCTCATCCCACTCCTTCCTTCCCTCTAAGAAATTGACATCCGCCCCTGGCTTTGGAAACAACCAATCCAGAACATTACCCAGTGTGACTGTAGGCGCCACTTCCCTCTCACTTAATCCATACTCCTCCACCAATTTCCCAATCACCCACCCATATACCTTCACTTGCCCGCCTCCCACTCTCAGCAGACTGCTGGACGCGCTTTCACGCTCCCCTTTAATCTGACCCAGTAGGCCAATGCCAGTTGATCCCGTCTCAGTTCCAGCGGCAGTTGCGAAATTTGTCCGGTGTAACGGTTTAAGTGGTGTTCGGATAAACTGGTGATATTTCCAGATGCAACGTAGGCGTGGCATGAGAATCCTTGGACAGGAATGATTGTGTAGGTGACTGTATCGATGCCTGTTCAAAACACTACAAATGTAAATAAATCATTCAAATGTTCATTTTGTCATTCTTATTGGTGTCATAACCGCGTGTAATGTGTACCACAAGGTACCAGAAGAGAGGGACAGCTTTTTTAAAATTGCATCTGATTTCACAAAAATCATATACAAATGTCATATCATATGATTATGGCTATAGTCTCCATACAACCCTCTGCCGTTTATCTTTACATGAAATTTTTATTCAGAGACTACTGAGGTTACAGCCCTCATAGGGTGGAGGGGTATTGCACAATAGGCAAGTACACTTGCATTTCAATCCAGATAGTCGCGTTTTCTGTCCTCGCGATCTTGCAAGACCATACTCTCAAGGACGCTTGGCAAGAACGTTCTTCGCAAGGACACAAGAATGTTCTTAACATACTTGGAATGGATAAACAGCCATTAGTTGTGGAGTTTTTCTTGACACCTTGAAATGAATTCTGGAGAACGTTCTTCGCAAGGACACAAGAATGTTCTTAACATACTTGGAATGGATAAACAGCCATTAGTTGTGGAGTTTTTCTTGACACCTTGAAATGAATTCTGGGATATCAGATGCGTTCTCAATGATCAAGTCACCAACACATGCATACTCATGTAAAGATATTTCACACTTTTTACTTTTTGAATTATACCCCTTGTATACCTGATGCCTAATATTTATGCCTGATTATTGTGATTTCGATCTAATTACTGATGTTTCTAGCTGGTAAATCCCCTGTTTCTATTTTATGTTTTATGTCTGTATTCTCCACGATATTTTGTATGTTTGCTATTGTGTGATCAATAAAAAAACACGCATCCTCGATAAAAGGGGCGGAAGAGAACACATCCGGGCATTTTAGGCGTTCTTGGTTACTTGCGTTCTTTGGATTGGAAAAGTACTTGGGCCATGAAAGATGACGTAAAACGATTTTACGAGAACGGACAAAAAACGCGGATTGATAAACAGCCAAATGTGCTGTTGGTCGCTTTCTGATTACGTAGGCCATGCATGCTAGAAGCCAGTTTTAGTTCAGATTGATAGGAAGATGGCGGCAGTTCTGTTTCAGATTTTGGAGCGTACAGAACTGAACAAACTCCCCAAACCGGCTCAAAATAAACTGGAAAAGTTCCTTACTGACCAGCAGAATGAAATAGAATTCCTCAAAACGCAGCATGAGCGATTCAAAGCGGACTGTGGTAAGTGGCTCATTTTCTAGCCGGTTAACAAACGCGACTTAGCTAGGTGGCTAACTATTTGAATGTCTCTAACTAACTAACTCTATGTATATTGTAATATTCCATGACGTTGTCGTGTTTATTATCGCAGCAGCATGTCACAGGAGTTACTGTATCTGACTGAATGCAATGCTTGTTTTTCAACGGCGCGTTAACTGCTAGTTAGCTTGTCTGCGAGTTACTGTGTGGTAACGAGATATTTTGAAAATTACCCATTGTTGTTCAGAGCCATCGTGATAGTAATATTGTTTGCTCTAATAATATTTACTAAGGTTGACGTTCTGATTTGTCAAGATAAAACAATATGTATGTCCATGTAGTGGCTTCGCTTGTTCATATTTCAACCGGGCTGTTGAGGAATTAGTGTTTATCAACCGTTTCCTTTTTAACGAGCCCGGAACTAGATGAATAATCTAGGGTTACGAACGTTTGTTTTCACTGACAATTCTGACAATTTGTGTTCGCTAACATCAGGGCCGTAGCCAGGGTTTAGACCAGGGGTGTCAACCGGTTCAAGGACCGAGTGTCTGCCGGTTTTTTTTCTCTATAAATTGGTTCCCAGTTCAGACCTAAACAACCAGGTGAGGGTAGAAACTAACCAATGAGTGACCTAATTAATCAATCAAGTACAAGGTGAGAGCAAAAACCCGCAGACATTTTATTTTAAGAATGCTTATTTACGGCGATTCATATCAAAATTACACCTAAACACAACCCTAGAAATAAGCTACAAACTCACTATCTATAATGAAATATTTCATTTACACATGATTCTAGCGTATTCTCCAGTAATCTTTTTGGCATTACTCTCAATCTCTGGCTTGTGTTCTCTGGGCGGTCGGATCAGGGAGGTTGATAAGACATTACGTGAGCTTAGAATTGAAAGGTTCCATCTGACATTTTTGTCAAAATTGGGTTATTTACATATATTGGATTTTCATTAATGTTTTGTGGTGTTATTTTTCTGAAAACTTTGTTTTTGTGTCTATAATTCACAAAATAATAAAGTTCTCTCTGTGATCCAATCAAAAGTGTCAGTGAATGGGGGGATCGATCAAAATCCATATTTTAACCATGTTTGTTCAGCTGTGCTAGTTTGTGTGTTAGCTAGTGGACTTTGGATAGTTAGCCAATTTCACCATACTATTCGATAGCTGAAATTAAAACAACTTTATTGATGATTTGTCAAAAATAGATGGCAGTAGTGAAGCGTAAGTTGAAGCATATGCGTTAGCTATATTGCAGTTTGTTATTTGTATGCAAAGTTGATGGCTAAAGTAAATAGCTAACCCACTAGCTTACAAGCTTACCTCCCTTAGTTACCTTACTCGCTAGCAAATGTACATAGTTGGGTTAGCTACGGTGAATATAGCTAGCCTACCATCTGCCCATCAAGTTTCATAGTGGCAAGTTAACGTTCGCTAGCTAAGTAAACTTGTAATCCCCTTAGCTGTCCACCTAGCAACTAGATGTGCAGCTAGCTGGCTTAGTAACTAGGTAGTGATATTATCAGCTCACTAGCTAGTTAACTAGCCAACAAGTCTTGATACTTTTTTGAGCTTTTATGTGTTCAGGAGTTCAGTCATTATGGCCATGTATCAGTAACGGCCAGCTATATAAAGCACTTAGTATACTTGCTATAGTAGCTTTCGGTTTGTAGACATTTTCTATAAAATGGCTAAAAGACAGCAGAAGAGAACGAAGAGCCCATAATGAGAGTAAAAACGACAGAGAAGGGGGTGGGTATGTTCAGGCAGTACCTTAAATAATAATAATAATAGTTTGTGTGGTAACAGGTATAAACCATATATCACAATAACCGAATACTCACAATACTAAATGATAAGAATAAATAATATTGTGATGGTCAGCTGTGTTAAGTGTTTGTGTATTGTTTTGTATTGTTAATAGTAGAGGGAGTGGCAGGAGAAACAGATTTCTTTCTGTAATTGAAATGACACACAGACTTCCAATATTTGTATTCTTGTTACAAAAATGCTGTGGCCCAGATTGTTTGGTTAGTGTCTTTACAGTATACTAAGTGCCATGTGTGGGATCTGAGCATTAACAACTACAATATGGATGTACGTTTCATTAGAAGTGAGTGTGCCTAGGTAATGAGATTGACAGAAACGTCTCTGTTAAGATTCTCCTTGTAGGATGCGCTCTGGTAATCACAGGAATGTTTACATACACCATTTGGTGTGGGGGTTAGTGTCTTGGCTTTGCTAGGTAAACACGCCCCTCAAGGTATTCAACAGCTTGTATCCCACATTACAGTTGAGAGAGAGGCGGAGGAGAGTAGGGAAGAGTTTGAGCCTGTAACATCATGTGCTAATAGACTACCAATATGCTGCAATAAACATTGAATACGCTCTCCCTTGACAACCGATTACGCAAGTTATTATTACCAACACTATACGACATGGCTGATTTCTAACAAATGGGTAGCCTCCTGTTGATGTGGACAAATGTAAATTTGTCCACATCAGGGGGTCAAATGTAAATTTGAGGTCAGTCTGGCAACATGACGGTTAGTGAGACAAAGGCAAATATATTAAATAAACACCTGGAGGCCAAGAATTGTGACCTCGGTGGTGGTGGTGGTGGTGGTGGTGCTGTAAACAAATGAAGACATGCTTAATGTGTAAGGTGTTTCTAACTGCATATGAATTGACATGTTGAATATAAATGTTCTAATGATTCAAACTGAAATGTTATTTCTAAATCTTATAATGTATACATTTTTCACATGTAGTGTATGTTGGAACAATGTTTTGCAATATGGCTATATCCTTTGAAACTAAAGGTTTTATATAGTGATGGTGAGATTGAACCTTATTTCGAACATCATCAGAGCTCTCAGAATTATACAGTTCCATCTGCATTTGAACTATTCCATTAGATATCATTTCCAATTGTCCCAGGATTTTGATATGATTTACCCTAAGTGCAAGAAGGGTGATGGCCTTGTTAAGCTATACAAAATAAGTTTACAATGTTAAACCTTTGCTAACAGGGTTATGAAATAATTGGTGCTCGATATCTCAGAATCATTTTGAACACAGATGGAACCTTATAATTCTAAGCTTACGATTAATCCAATATATTACAGCGTGTTGCTTGATAATACTTTATTACTGTGTGGGTTAGAGTTAACTCTAATTGTTACTGCTTCAAATATGAAATGCCACATACTGTATCAGTATTGGTGCTCTAGTTAATGTTGTTAATGAAAGATTCTTATCAATTACTAATCTTTTATAGGTTTGTCTACTTTGGGTACCTGACTGTTGTGAGATTTTGATGGACTATTAATCGGGTGGACACGCAGATATGCATATTTGGACTCAATTCAGGGTCAACTCATCTCCTCTCTTTGCCTTAAAATACCTCAAACTCAAAACAGAGTTGTTAAGTCTTTCTTGAAAGCATGTTTTAGCAACTAGCTAGCTACCTAGTTGCAATGAAAAAGTGAATGCCATTGTTTAGTGTTGCTTTCATCCTTCTCTTGTGCTATGCACTTAACGTTAGCTAGACAGCTAATAAGTGTTCTAAGGAAGCCTGTCATTCTATGGGGTCTTTAACAGTTGTTTAGATTACTACCAGCAGTTAATTACACACACACGTTTTCAGCAAACGTGGCCCTGTAATGATCAAATATGGCCATTGGCTCATTGTTGTTCTTGGCTTGCAATTGGGGCTAGCCAAATTCTGACAATCATGGTTGCTAGCAGGATAGACTATGCTTTTGGCCACCAAATATGTATATGTCCAATAAATTATTCCCCAATTCAACCACATACAATTAGGTAGGCAATTTAAATAGGTAAAAGCATAAGGGAGGTGAGAGGTCGAAGTTTGTCCACAAACATTAAACAAGAGTGATCTGTAATTTTTCTACAGCAGAAAAGTTGTTGATTCTGCTATTTGACTGGCAACGACATCAATGCTTAACTTAGACTAGCATCAATTTACCATGCTAAAAGCAAGATTAGCAGGTGGATTCGCACAGACAGCCACGGCTGTTCCCCTCCTTAGATATTCTAATTTCCAATAACTTAGACAGTTGTAACTTAAGTAGGTAATGTGCTCTTAGGCAAGATGCACAGGTAAGTAGCAAGTTCACGCGATTTGCGTCAGGAATGCGTAGGCTACTTTTCATTGTTGAATTGAGGTTTGTAAAGCGCTCTCGACCACTCCAACACTAGCGCCTATAAAGTTACTTATAGATTGTTGCAAATCAACATGACCACTCCTGCCCAAGTCAAGCACTAACCGTGCATGATTCTGAGGCTCAAACAAAAACAAACCTTGTTGTTAATGGCGACAACAAAATTAATGATGTTAAGCGTTTATCAATTGCATGTGTTCACTTTTACCTCCCTAGTTTTCATACTTGTTTTTAAATTAGCTACTTGGATTTGTTGTTTGAATAGAATTTGCTAAATTAGGCAAACATTCTTTTAAACAGCAAACACGTGATTGCCTTTGTGTTATTGTGATACACTGTACTCCCACCTGCCTTGCTTATGTTGTAGTTAAACATATGTTGCTTTGTGTTGTAGCTATAGGCTGCTTATGTGACATTTTCCCTTATCAACTTGCCTACAGAGCAGCAACACTTTGATGTTGAAAGGAGGCTGGCTGAGAGTTTGGAGCAGGTTCTGACACTCACCAGAGATTACCAGATACTCAAAGATGAGAACAAAAAACTCAGTAAGTCAGCTTACTGTCACTGTTAACATGCCACATGTCAAAGACAGAGTACAAGTCCGATCATTTAGATTGTAGAGTAACAACAGGTTTTGTGAACACATTACGTCCTGTACTTGGTTCAGTCTGTATACTCATAACTGGCCATGTTATGTCTGCTTTCTCTGCAGTTGAAGATCTTATCAATGTGAAAGGCATTGATGTGGAATTGTCAGATGAAAAGGAATCTGAGCAGTTGGTGAGAATATGCACAATTCTCTATCACACACCCGCAGAAGATAATCTTTCTCAGTGAATGTTGAGTAATGCTTGAGTGTTAACATGTAGCCTAACATCTCTTTCTCAGAGTAAAGCCAAATATGAGATTGAGGCTGAAAGGCGGGAGCTGGCCCGTCTTCTTGAAAAGAGAACCCAAGAAGTGGAGAATCTAACTGGTAAGAGACTGACTGTTGATTGTTTTGAAGAAATATAGCAGACTCTTACCTAGAGTGACTAAAATGGTTTGAGGTAAACTGGAAAGTGTTGTGTTGTTTATAAAACCATGTTCCTGGTATGTGCTAAATTTGATTATATGGAATATAAAATGTTTCTTTTAGGTTTTTAATACTGTCATTGATTATGGTCACATTAAATATGTTAAAACAATGTTTCTGACATGGTGAACTTAACCTGTTGGGTCAGGTGCAAAAACAGTCAATTTCCGCCTAAAATGATGTTCCCAAATCTAAATGCTTGTAGCTTATGACCAGAATATACTAGAAACATATTTTTGCTTCCATTTGAAAGGAGACACTGTAGTGTCTCCTTTCAAGCCTTCTCCATTCTGGTACAGGTTGATCTTAGTTTCACCTGTTAAAAGGATGATTTTCCAGAAATAGACTCTTTTATATATATTTTTTTTTGGCGAAGTCTAATCTTGCCTTTCTATTCTTGAGGCGTATGAATGGTTTGGACTTTGTGGTAATCCCTTTATTTGCTGTTGAACAATTTTCTTGATGGTAGACTAGATAATCATATGCCTACCTCCTGGAGTCTTCTTTACTTGGATTGCTGTTGTGAAGGGGTTTTTCTTTACTGCGGAAAGGCTCCTAAGATGGTCCACCACTGTTGTCTTCTATGGACATTCCGTGCTCACCAGTGCGTTCTGTTTTTCTCAGGATGTGCTCAAACTGTTGATTTAGCCACTTGTAATGTTTCAGCTATCTCTGATGGATTATTATTAGTTTTTTTGCAGCCAACGGATGTCCTTTTTCACTTGCATTGAGTGTTCCTTTGGCTGCATGTTGTGGGTTCCCACTCTCCCCCCTTTGTTTTCCAAACTTATTTTGACAATTGCCCATGGCACTTAGTGTTGGTACCCAGGTGCTAATCACCCCTAACTAAATGCATGACGTCAATGGTCGAATGCAAGATTTTCCCTTGTCTTGGTTGAATTCGAATGAACTTATAAATGAAATACAAGATTTCCATGACCATTCGAATATGTAATTATGCTATTATTGAAACATAATACAAATGATGCAGGCTACTTATCACAAATACCCATTTTCAATATGAGATTCAGCTTATTGTGTTGGCTAATTCATCAAATCTAAAATGTAAATCAACAGTTTTAGCTACTTTATTCACGAAATGAAATACCTATGGTATTGGTGACTGGTAAACAATTACCAATTCAACAAACGTATTACAAGTTACTGTCCTTTTTGGAGTGGTAGAGATACAAAATCGTACACACAACCTATTGTCTCTTTGACTTTTCTCTGCTTATTTTATTGAAGATATAATATTGTAGAATATTATTAGACGGACCGTCAGAACTACACAGTCTAACAAGGACACTGTACCATCACTACGACCACCAAGACAACTTTGTTATTATGTCGCAATTTACTACAATTGATCAAAACAACCTAGAAGAAAGTTCGACATAATAACAAAGTTGACACACTGCCATTAGATCTTTTAAAAACAATTTTGAACTCTATGACAATAGACCAGCAAATAGTTAATAGC
>JACXGJ010001276.1:0-88644 GCA_016801105.1 Esox niger | reverse complement strand
TCATTGCACCTGTTGTCTCGTTTAGCGCACCTGATCATCATTTAGTCATTCCCCTCAGTATATATGTTCCCTCTGCTCCCTTTGTCTTTGTGTGTTATTGTCTCTACTCAGAGCAAATGTCAGCTCCATTAAAACCATTTAACATACCAGCTCCGCAGTCCGCTCCATGTCTTCAGCCTTCCGTAAAGCCTGACAATAGCCTTTATTAGTAATTATTAGTATTAGCATTAAAGTTTATTCTAATGAATTTCTTTAAAATTTGGAAAAAGTGGACATTTACTAAAAACTGGAACATTTGGAAAGACAGCTCACTGGAAGCTAACACAACTAAAACTAGTTTTGGTTTCTGAAAACAATCTCACAATGATGTCTTTCAGAATGTTGTTGTAGTTCTGTGGGAGAAACTGATATCACACAAGCCTTACGCCTCCCATTTGTTGATTTCAGACGATTTAAAGACTATAAAGACAACAAGGGTAAGACTACGCACTCTTAGAAACCTTGAGATTCCTGTGTGTTTTTTCTTCTACAAATTATTTCCCTGAAAAATTACAAGACATTGACAAATCCCAAACCGTCTACTTCAGGGTTTGGATGTCAGTGAGAGGTGACCCGCTCATTCTAATGCCTGAAATGCAGTTAACAGAAGGGTGTCAAATACATGAAAACAGATATGCCTGATGTGTTTGAAACATCCTTCCATTCATTCTGCCCCAACCATCAAAGCTTTAGCGCCTTCCAATTTAAAGATTTGCCAGCCTCCACTGAAGAGAACCAAGCAAGTAGAGAGTAGCAAAGGTAGCTGCATAGCTGAAGCGCAGATGGCAGTTCTCACTTTGAGCTTTGATTGATGATGGGCCATAACAAATCAACAAGTTTAACTTTAATTGTTTTCTTTGCAATGGGTGGTGGGGTAGTTAATACCAGGGAATGATGGATGGCGTGGAGCACGCTGTTTGGCTGGCCACTGTGTCATGCCCGCTCTGGCACACGGATGGAAACCAGTTGATAGAAGCAATTAACTGGCAAGGAAATTCTGGATGTGAAAGGAGCAGGTTGGGAGGCTGCAGAAGCAGGTGGCAGGTGGTGGCAAATTATGAGCAATTTCCAAGATGCACTTTTTATTATGAAACGTCAACTAACTAATGGGATGCAAGACAGCATGGTTAGATGAGGAGATCTGTTGTATCTTTAGATGAACACATTCAATTGGGTTAAATTTTTTATTGTCTGCAAACACGGCTGATGTTGAAAAACTATGAACAGCAAGCCACCCCACCCATTGGGTGTATGGTCAAGCTAGGAAGTACAACTAGTTATATTACATTTGCCATTTTTATCATTTAACAGAGGCTCTTATTCAGAGCGGCTTACAGTAAGTGCACATTTTAAATGAGCTACTGTAGCTGAATCAACGACACAGTTTTTAGTGGTGCATTCAAACTAACTGATTAGTTAACAGCAAAGGTCAGTGCTGGAAAGGAGACCAAATGAATAAGACACAAGACATAGTTAACAAACGACAACATGGTGACAGAGATGTTGGCAGCTGAACCATGTAAGGACCCCATGAAATGGTGAGTTTTCAGATGTATAATATATAGAGATATTTTGAAGATGACTAGTGACTTTGCTCTCCTGGCCTCCAATGGAAGCACCATTGAGTTGACAGGACAGAGAAAAGTTGTTTACTGCATTGATCGGGAACTGGCGCGATGGTTTGAGAGCATTGCCTGAATGTACGGAGGTGGGGCTGTTGTTGTTTCGCAAGCAAGAACCAAAGCCTTGAAGCAGACTCATGACTGGAGGCCAGTGGAGAGGTCAAAGAAGCGAGGTGACATGGGAGAAACTGGGAAGGTCGAACATCAGACGAGCCTCTGCATTCTGAATGATTTGCAGGGATTTGGTGGCATGACCACAACTCAATATGCCTGACGTTTTATTTGTGCCTTTGATAAAGCTTGGTTCTATTTAAGCTACATTAGTTAGTTAAGTAATAGAGACAGCCATTTAATGAAACGGCTTGCTGCTGATCCTTCTCTTAGAACGGTGACTCCTAAACATTAATCACGCTGCACACCTAATTTGCAACGACAACAAAATGGTCGGTCAGTGGGACAGAGATGAGGGCTTGGTGCTCCACAAAATCGTCCCAGCGGCACGGGAGCAGGAATAATCACTGTCTTCCAGTAAATCACTGGCTGGTTAATTAAGAAAGCCTTGGTAGGGGCAGAAAGAGTAACACATTGCCTCTAATTACTATAGTCCAATCAATGACTGCACAACATCACTAATCACTGCAAACCACACAGTGTGATATAATGATGTCTCATTTCTCTGTACATTCTGTTAGACTTGTAATTACTATAAACTAGTAACCGCAAAAACACACTGTAATTACATGCGACTCACTGCACCAAATATCAAAATCACATGCTGAAAACCCAGTGAAAACCACATAATAAATATGACGTATTGCTGTGGCCCTAAACAGCTTTTGATCATTATGCATTCAATTACGCATAGTAGATGTACTGAAATCTCCAATCACTGGTGAAACATGCACACTATTAACAGTGAGTTCACTCACTGCATCTAAGTCATGTAAATTAAGTTACTTATATGTGGCATATGGCCAGTTATAATGCACAACACAGCACGCAGCTCTTGAACACACGCCTTTGTCATGGTAAACAAAACCCCATGTGCCTTATTGCTATTAAACACTGGTTACTAATGTAATTAGGACAATACAAGTCTGTTTTTCATGATACCTGTTGTATAAAGTCTCCAGTAAAGCGAACGGTTAGCATGTCAATTGGCTGGTAGTTATAATAAGAATGCAACATGGGGTGTGGCGGTATGGTATACTGCCACGGTAAGAGCTGTTAGGCACAACGCCATGGTATATCGGCAATATATCACAAACCTCCAAGATGCTCTTAATATTGCTGCACTAATCGTGTCGGTAACTGATTTATGAGAGCAACAATTCAACCTGTCCCTTATCAGCATTCAGGATTTGAACCACCCAGTTTATTGCTTAGTATATACTAAACAACTAAAGCCCTAATTCTAGTATTTGACATTGTTTAGAATGTGTATTGCATATTAGCAATTCTAGTAGTTCATTTAGATTACCACTATGGAATCTTATGAATGGTATAATGTATGGTATATTTGTTAATAAATCTAGTGAAAACCTGCAACAGCAACAACAAAAAAGGCCGAAACACCCAGATGCAGGAAACAGTGCCGTAGTTGGTGTGAGTGGTCTATTTATTTTCCAGTATTTGTTCCAGCCTGTTGGCTACAGATGCAATAGACTGGAAATGATTTAGTTCTGTTGATTATTGAATCATAGCAGTAAAGGAAATATAAGAGTACAAATGGCACCCTATTCTCCTTACAGTGCACTATTTTCAGTTATGGCTCATAAGGCACTGGTCAAAGCTAGTGAAATATACAGGATAAAGGGCACCATTTGGGACTCTGCTACCACTGTTCTGCCTCTTGCCTGCTTTCCTAACGATTTTGGGAAGAAGCCGGGTCTATCTTCAGTCAATTCATAAAAATGACCTTCGCTGTGAATTACCCTAATGAAATATGAAGACCCTGTAGCTGTAGTTGGTAAGGGAGGGGAAAGAACTGCTCTAAGACGAAAAGACTGCTGTAGTCAGCCTGCTTCCCAAATGCCCCCCTTATCCACTAGATAATGCACTATCGATCGAATAGACCACATACAAAAGCAGCGCACTACTTAGGCAACATGGGGGCCATTGCAGACGTCTTGCACTAGAGTGGTCATTCAAAAGAGGCCGGAAATTTATTATTTGGGGTTTGTTTGCTATGCAGCTATTACGCAATCATCCACACTAAAGGAGATCTACACAATAAATCAAACGTAATTGATCGGAATGCTGTCGCCAGGCATTCTGCCGAGCATCAATCACATTTATAATTAATTAGGAGGATTATTGCAACTACTTAAGATGCATTGCGGCCCAGAGAAACCAGCCGGACTAGTCGGGCACAACCGTGGGATTCTTCGGGCATCTGGCTTTTGCTGTTGGCAACAAAACACAGCACCGTAAAAAGTCAGGGCAAAGGGTTCAAATTCTCTCCTAAGTGCAATGATAAAAGAGAAGAACACTAATAAAAATGTTATATGAAATAACTAAATAAGTCTTAAAAATATAATCAATGTGTGAAAGTTGTTCAAGCAACAACAAATCAGTCACCTTTTCAAGATGTAGAAGATACAGTTCTGATCAATTTGGGAGGGTGAATAATATAAGACAGGTTTTCTTCCCTGGAAGTAGACAAGGTAATTAGAGCTCTTAAAAATAAAAATAGTGAGGATATATATTTTTCAGGAGGTCCCGGTGAAATGTTTGTAAGAAAAATTGCTGCCAATAAAAATCTTGGAAGGAGTAGATCAACAAACAAAAAGCTTCCCAGAACACTACCAAACCAAGATCAATACACTTTTGAATTCTAAAAGTAAAAACACTGCACATTTCAAAGGAAGGACACCACACATAATCTTTCTTTTTTTGTTCATTTCAGTAACATTGATCATTCAGGAAATTTTGGGGTGGAAAATAAACAACCTTCCAACAATACTGGCCGTTCCTCCATTTACTAATCTTGACTAACCCAGAACAGAGCTCGTACACAATTGGTCAGCTGCTTAATTGAGGACCGGTCCCTACCTGTTAAGGTGAACCACAAAGAACAGAAACCAGTTTTAACAGTTGGTCCAGAACATAATAGTGATCACGTAAATAGACCCAGCTGTTCAAATGAAACAACATATTTTACAGGTCTGGTAAGTAAGTAATCAATGACCATTGCATAATTATTTTTGCTCTGGTTACACTGATATTTGTCAGTCTATTTTTTGGTTTATTGAATAGCAAAAATACGCTTTGAGTAATAGAAAAAGAAGTCTCAGGAATGAATTAACACAGGCTTCTACATTCTTCATACCTTACTTCTCTAAAATGTCAAACAAGAGTCTTCTGTACAAGCAATTGTACAAAAGAGTAGCTAAAAGACAAATAATATTTTTTTGTGTTCTTAATAATAGACGGCCATTGCTCATGGGGCTTGAGTGGGTTTGCAGCAATAACCAGACTTTTACCTTTGAGGTCTTTAAATAAAAATCTTGATTCAGGTACTCAACAGTGCTAAAGACCAATCTAACAAAAGTATTTTAAAAAGCACTTTGTTCATCCGCAGTTGTCAGAAAGTCTTTTTACAGATACCCAGTCTGAAACCCAAAAGAGCAGTCAACAGCAGACCTTATGCTTATTTAAGGAAAACCATTGCTGCGAAAGGCCAATTCAGCACCAATCCCTGTCCACCTCTGTAAGATCGTGCTGTGGCAATTGCTTCCTGTTTCAACAAACCAACGCTGTTTGCTGCCTCGTTTTTCGGAACTTCAAAGGTGCCTGCTACCTCACTGATAAGTTGATTCCCACATTCTGTCATCTCATGAATGTAATTTGAAATGTAAATTTTGCATTATTAAGGTGGGGTTACTGCCTTCTTGGGACTATTTTGCATCATAATTCAGCTATTATTATTTTGCTATTAAATTATTAATATGGTGATCTGTGGAGGTTTCCCGGCCCAAAGAGAAATGTTGGTGGAGCAGATTTTGCCACCTATAGGCTGCATGCAATAGGCTGAATTTCCTTTCCCCTTCTGAAATTTGAAAGCTGCTTACATCAGTAAAATCACGATTTTTCTTCGATTAACGGAAAATTTAAACACCTACTATTACTGTTCATCATTCCAAGCATTCCATTACATACTACAGTTATGTGAAGTTATGTTGAATTGTCGGTGAAAATTACTAATTGCCCACAAAAACATTGTAATTTCTAAGATTGCGATAGTTCTCTCACAAATGTGGTACAGTACACACCTGCTACCGCTGTCTTTCTAAGGACTAGTAATTCTTTCAACTAGTAATTGTTTCAGCCGGAGGCAAACAATTTAGTACATTTTCTTAATTCAAGCCTGAATAAAAAAGAAAACCATTAAAAAAAGTATATATTTTTCAGGCAAATTTGCAAATTTGCCCTCCGACTCACCATCATGTTGGAATCCACTGAACAGAGAGCCAAATGTAATAGTCTCAAGGTTAGTGTTTTATGGAGTAAAGATTCATTTTGTGTATCATAGAAGGCAAGACAGAGAGAGGGGGGGAAAGGGGGAGAGAGGGGGGGAAGAGGGGGGAAGAGGGGGGAGGGGGATACAATCAGACATGGGGCGACCTCATGCTGGTAATCACACTGTGCTTCTTGGACATCATTTTTCTTCAACTTAAGAAGTACAGTGTCACCGATGAAAACAAGTCATTCAGAATAAACATAACTTTCTCTCCCCACTGAATCCCCGACGTAAGTCTCCCCCTTCCCCAACCCTCTCTTTCTACCCCAACCCTCTCTACTCCCTCTGCCCTTCAGTCACGAGCTTGGTCCTTTCCTCCTATCTCCAAAAAGGCTCACAAAATTTCCCCCTTCACTTGTGACTGTCTAATGATGCACATAAATGCAAATCAACACAGCGACATGTCAGAATATTGGTGTTGGGCCCCCATGGGGAAAGAGAAGAGATGTGAATACCACAGAAGGGGCCAACATTCCTCCCTCAAAAATATGTGCATCATCGCAGAATCACAAGCCGGGAATATGGTGAGCCTTTTTTGAACGGAGAGAGAAATGTAGTACTATATACCTTTTTTTACGTATTAGTATGAACATAATTATGTAATATTAGGCAGCCCTCCCATCCCCCATTCAAATTCCATTCCCATTTAGGGAAAACACAGACTGCAAAAAATCAGTATCTTGGGAGAAACCAATTATCTACATCCCCACCAGCCCACCACCCCAACCTGTCCCCTTCTCCCCCAATGCCTCCCTCCCCTCCCTCTCATCCCACTCCGCAGCACAACAAACTCTCATATTGACCCAGTGATAATTGCCTCAGCCACATCATAAAGCTCCTGGAACAGATTGGTGGCTGGCACTATTGATTCCTCCATGGCTACCCTTCCTCGCTCATTGTATGGGCGCTTTACATTACTTGATGAGATGTGCTTTGCACTGCTTTGCCTTCTCCTATACTGTATCTATATAGCTGATTTTCTTTGGTCCTGAGGTGGGAGGTAGTGAAGAAAAAGGAATATCGACAAAGGTGTTTTAGCACAGTGTCAAACCAACACATTTACAGGCCCCTTTGAAAGTAACGCGTCATCATTTTTCCTTTATTTACAATACTCAGCCTTCATCTCACCCATCGGCTTCAAGGTCAGATACAGCCCATACACCCAGCCTGTTATATATCTTTTTTACTTAGTTTATTCAGTGATATGTCCTTCATTCTGCCCCCCCCCCCTCCAAATGGCCAATCTAACCCAAATCAATTTCTGTGTAGAACTGACCTCTTTTTGGTCTGGTGTAACTTAGGGGCTGCCCAGGCTAACAGCAGCTGTGGCTAATGGTTCATTTCACCACACTGTCCTGGAGCATTCTAGAGGCTCGTTGGCCTGTGAGCTCGGATCTCTCTGCCCACAAGATACATGTAGATCCTCTGGGTATAGGGCCACTACCAGCATCTGTATGACCTCCACCCTGCCACCCTTAAACTCCCTGGACTCACATACATATGTCTGTCTGCATCAACCATTGCAGTCTCCATCGATCAAGTGAAGTAAAGTATTACAATCACATAAAAAACAAGTTGAGGTGAAAGGCTTACAACAACGCATATTTAAAAAGTGATTAGATGAGATCAAATACTGTATAAGAGGAAGTATCAGTACTAAGACAAAAGCATGGCTATTTATGTGACTGTGAACCATATGTCACTCCTAATAAGCATCTAGAATAAACAAACAATCACTTCGTAGATAACTAGCTAGCTACAGATATTGATGTTACTGACAAAGCCAGAGCAAAAATAACTAGTCAGCTAATTACATCGTCTGACATAAAACCTTTTTTTTTACTTAAATATCGTGTGTAACAGCGTTATTTTACTGTAGTAGGCACTGTGGGAACAACAGACAGCTGGCATAATGGAAACTCAGGATAATATTAGCTGGTAGCTACTAATTTATCAACAGTAGCTAGCTAGCTTTGGTGAACTTTGTATATGTTGTCTTGGGTAATAAATGATGTGTGATGGTAAGATAAATCATATTTACATGAAGTGTCCCTAAGAGCTGCAATATCCACTGTGATAGCAAATAATGAAAATTCCAAAGTCCATTAGAACAGTCCTATACAAACCTAACCACCATGTTTTCCATATGGAAAAAAATAAAATTTTGATTCAGATAATATCCATGAATACCTCTAGTTTGCACCAACACTCATTTTATATGAAGCAATCGTTACTGGCAGAGTTGCTGGCTAAGCTAAAATTAGCAAGCTTAGCAAATTGCACTTTCATGAGTGCAAACTTCTTAAATACTAACTACTGATGCATAGAACATTATTTAGATCCTTTACAGAGCTGTTGTTTTAGATATTGGTAATATCCGTGTTAGGTAATGGACCTAATGGGTCTGACTCAAAGCTTGAAACCCATTTGTACGTCTTTCAGTGCTTCCAAAATGAGTACTCTTTTCTCCGCTCCTTTCAATTAGGTCTACTACTTAACCCAAAACACCACTACATCATTCACCCTTCCATCCATCCATCAACTCATCCATTAATCCACGCACCCACTCATCCACCAACTCATCCCCCCACCCACACATCTGTTCTCGCCCAACCACGACAATATACATTTTGGCAATGTTGTGTTATTACTTGTTTGTCTCACAAGTTTTTTTTGTTTCTAGAGATCTAATGTTTTATGATGTTGCCACAGGCCAAGCTCCCTCAGGTTCTCCCTTCATCTCACTGGAGGACAAAAAACATACGTCTCTGTGTGTTATCTCTTCACAATCCGAGGGCATGCTGGGGGTCCAGTACTGTGGTACAGTTAGTCCCAAATTGCATCATATCTGCTGTGAAGTGCACTCTTATAATATCACAGTGCTCTGGTCAAATATAAGTGCACCTCTGAGGCAAAAGGGTGCTATTTCAACACCTTGCATGTATTCTCTTAGAACATTCTTACTTTATAGTATTCAACTCTAAGGCGTTGCACTGTTCACTCATTTTAGTATGGCAGGCATTGAAACATTCTTTTGTTTTATCTGAAAGGCATTGTACTGTGTCTTTTTTCTTTAACTTAAATGGGACTGAAACAACGCAACACGACATCTTCTCCAAATGGTCTCAATTTGCTGCCTCATTCCACTGTTAACTGTGGTTACATAATGTAATTTTACTTCTTGCAACACTGCTGTCCCAGTTTCTCTGTCTTTGTTGTTGGCATGTTTCATTCTTTACCACACAGAAGGATGCTGCCAAAGATTAGAGGCATGTCTAAAATGGCAGCCTACCCCCCTATGCAGAGCATTGCTCTTGATCTGAGAATAGGGTGATCTGAACGCAGGGTGCCATTTGTGACACGAGTGTGATGTTGCCATGGACAAAGATTCTAACATGAAACAACGACAAGCTAAGCAATCTGTTGAATCGTTGAAAATATTCTATTGTTTGCCTGGGTCAAAAGGAGTACATTCCTCATAAACAACTTTCTTATTTTTCTGTTTTAGTCCCATGGACAGGGCCTTATTTTAAATTAGAAATGTACTCCTTTCCTTTGATCACCTTGTTTTGGCACCCAGTAGTTGATGCTGACTGACTCTACAGGGGTGGTTACACTGCACACACCAAACACATTTATTTCAGTAGCTAGAAATCCTTCCAAACTGACCCACATATTTTCTTGTAGGCATGTTTTGTTTCATTAGGGTTGTTGGTAAATATTTTATTTGTAACCATCCCTTCATACAGCTCTGGAAAAACATTTCTATCCCTTACAAAAAAATTGAAAAGGAAAGTTTTTGAGTGAGGAAGTGTAGCGTTCATTTTGCAGTGGTCTCTTTAATTTAACCCTTCTGTTCCTCACTCAAAACCTTGCTTTTTAGAAAGGAAAGAAAAAGGTGCAGTGGTCTCTTGATATTTTCCGGAGCTGTGTGTTTGTGAACATACGTATATGAATGATATTTTTGACTGACTGTAATACATGGATTAAAAATTGGTGTCAATAAAAGAAAGCCAAGTGAAAGCACATGCAATGTTGCAGAAACGAGACAGGACACAGGCAGAGGGAAAACAGAGGACTATTAATACAATAATTAAGACGTAACACAACTTAAACAAGGAATGAACAGAACGTTACACTAGGAATAGAATCCAAAACAATGGCCGACATGGTGCACCAGGGAAGGAGGAGCTTACAGTGATCAGGAACACAGGTGAGGGCAATAACAAGAAACAGGTGTCCATGCGCCATGAGAGGGTTAGCCTGCCAAGTCAGGACTTGAAAACACAAGACACATATTTATCTCCTTACAGCAAAAGTTGGTACCCAAATATACCCTGACCTTGTTAATTGTTTAGGTTTGAAAAGTATTTATTAATTCACTGAACAGAAATACAAACGCAACATGTACAATTGCATTAAATAAATCTAAAACAAATATGGGTGACATTTACCTAATTAGATAGGTGGTCAATAGTGTAGCCAGTACACTAAAGGTTGCCCAAACTCATATGGCACTTAAACCCAATTGCTCCAGAAACGTGCCCTGGAACAGGGCTGGCTCCAGGCATAAGGGGTCGCTTAGAGCCCCTGACACTTGGGGGCCCCAAATAAAATGCTCTGGATAAAAGCATCAATTAAATGACAGAAATGTATATTTTATGTTTACGGTCACCTTACCTAAACGGATTACTCATTTACTTACAGTAGCTCTTATCAATATTCCTTATCAATCCGTAAATTACAGTGCAGGGAGACCATCATCCTAAAAATGTATTTTCTTGGAACTGGTTCAATCAACCATATTTATCATTTCATCAAGGAACAGGAATTATGAAGGAATTATGTCAAGGTCAGAACAGGGCTTATCTGTACAAACACCTACTCCATGCACCACCATTTCTTCGATCACCACCCAAAACAAATTACTTGCTGAAGCATGCATTACTTCCTCCTCACATTCAAGGTCAGGACACCCAAAAAAAAGAAAAGTGCATACAAATTAGAATAAAGTTGAATTTAAGTGTGTGACTTGGTTGGAATCAGCTTCCTACTGAATAGGGTTCTATGTGGGGTGCCAAAGCAGAGCCCCATTCAATCTGTTCGGATTTAGGGGCAATCTTCATAGCAACTGTTTTGGCTAGGTCTAAGGGGGAACTATGCTAGAATTTATTAAATCAAAATGCAGCCCTGTGCATTAAAAACTGTTTGACTGTTATGGACAGCGTCATTGGATGCACTAAACAGTGCCAGTAATAATCCCATCCAGCCCCCACACCTTTTACTTATACAAAGCCTTATTGTCAGTTTGTGTGTCATTATTTTAGACTTTCTTGTTTTATCCTTCGATGGTTGTGGCTTAATGTCCACCACACGAGCAAACCCTTGCGAATGTCACGGCTATAATATCGTCACATCTCCGACAGAGCTAAAACACCAGCTGGTTAACCCTTGACCCGACTCAATCCTGGTCAGAATTTTCATTTTAGACGAAAAACCCAATACGTTTCGCATGAGGAAACACAAATCTGTCATAATCGCACAATTTGATTTCAATCCAGATGCGTTATTAAGACATAACAATCAATGTGCTTGTAATCTCTTTTACTCTCTGTGTTGTTCAATTGTGACAGGATAGTCCCAAATGAGTGTACTGTTTATAGTAAATAGCTGTGCCTGTTATCAGAGCTTGGTGGCAAATAGCTTGCTATCAGAAAGGAGCGTTAGTGCTATCTTAATGAGTGTAGTAATTAGTACATAGAAAGTCAATGACGTTGTCTGTTGAAAGGCATTACATACCTTTCACCTATTTACTGATGCATGCAAATCCCCACACTGGGAACTGGTCAAAAGTTGTTTACTATAAAGGGAATTGTGTACATTTGGAAATGAGAAAATCTAACAGGCTGCAGATATCCAGACCCATTCTGTCACCTACCCCGACAGTCACCAAGGTCACCTGAGATGGGTGATTAAATATCCGAGATAAAGACAGATGATTGGCTGTGTTAAGTGAGTCTGTTGTGGTGTCAGTGTGTTTGTTTTACCAGCGAAATTTAGTTGCATCCACAGCCTAGCTCAATGTTGCAGGTTCTGGTTTTCTGCCACAATCTGAGATTGTGTTTTGATTCAGGTTCTGATTACGGTTGGCACCGTTTGGAGTCAATATGTTAGTTAGTGTGTGTTTCACCTGTGATTATCAACTCGTTAGTTTGAATGTTTTTCACGTGGAGCGGGACGCTAACATTTGAGAAATTCTGGCACAGTCCCTCGGTTGGAACGAGAGAAGATACCACATTCTATTGTTCGCTTCAGCTGATTGAGTTGAAAGAAATCACAGACTTTTTGTTCTCTCATTTGTTTTGCTCCACTTTTTGTTCATCCGTAAATTTCAATTTCGATTTTCTGGGACACAATCAATCAACACCCCCATGAGTGTCTTTCAGAACCCTTTTTTGCTTTTGTCTTGTTTTGCTGCTCAAAGTGACTCTTTTGTTAATCCCCTTTGTGTGTCAGAAATAACATTTTTGGTTGGCTATTGGGGAACATAACAGACACTCACACATTTACTTTATAACAAACCTAAATAATCCTAATAAACAGTAATCCTAAACCTAACCGTTAAAGACAACATCACCTTAACCTAAACACCAACAATCTAATTGCAATTCGAAACCTGACCTTTTCAATAAGCCAAAGCCTAACCTTAACGCTCAAATTGTAATCCTAAATCTAACCCTTACAGTTAACGTAAAACTAAGTTTAACACAACAAAGTATAACTGTAATCCGAAACCTAACCACAAAATGTTATTCCCCTTATTCTGTCACTCTTCCCAATTGTGAATTTGCACAAAATTTTATCCGTCAACCAAAACTCAACTTTTTTATGTGCACCTGCTTAATTTCCACATTGCTTCAAATTCCCTAATTGTATGTCCTTCACGGTATTTTTGGAATGCTTTAGATCCAGCCTTCCTCTTTACCAAGCTGTTATTATATCAAGTACATTTTGATATATTTTCATAGGAACTTATTTCTGAATCAAACAAAACACCGTAACAGAACAACAAAATAAAATGAAAATGAATACTTCCCCCCATCATCTGGATACAAAATAAGCAAAGCAGTACACAATTCAACAGTACATTTCCACATTATAAAGAATCAGCTTTTCATGTAGAATCTGCTTAAATGCACAATAACACTAAAGACAAATGTTTTATCATACCAAATCATTTCCAATTATTTCTTTCATGAAAGCTACATCGGTCCTAAAACTCCATATTGATATACACAAGGATCTATGCAATAGAAATCTTAAAACATCTGTATATGTTAACCTTGCACATGCAGAATGCAGTGCTTTGGACCTGTATACTTTAACTAACTCTACCCAACACTGGGGCTTCTTTTCAAGACTGATTGGATTAATATTTTTTTGGGGGGGAAGGATCTCAGTGACATTGCAACATATAGAGTATGTTTGAACAAAAGTTGACAAGAAAAAAATATTTGAGAGAAAGTGGGAGACGTTCAGCGATCTACTACCTCCTGCTGATATCCTGATGAAGCAGAGATATGGATGGAATGTTTACTATTTTCATTTGGACACCATTCCAACAAATTTATCCGGACCAAGATGGCAAATTAGTCAGTTAGATCTATTGATTTGTGCATTGCTTCCTGCTAAATAAATAGTAGCTCCGGGAAAGGAATTGTTTCTCTGGCTATTCTTAAAAGTTATTGAGATCTGAAGTTATCTATCTCACATTAAAATGGCATTGATTTGAGCCTTGCTAATTGAATACAGTGCCTGTGGGAACTGACTTTTGAGACCTCTGGCTTGCAATCTTACTTTATAGATGTGGTTTGGCATGCTTACCGTGACTGCTAAATAAGGATCTGTCAACCAGTTTACTATTCATTTCTCTCAAGCTGAAGTATTTTGACCAGTCTCAAACTAGCTTAATTGCAGTTTTCTGTTGTTCTGGCAACAGCTGAACATTTTAGTAAAACAAATGGGGGTGTGCTTGTTACAGATTAAATAATCATAGGAAAACATTGTTTGTGCTGGTGAACGTGGTAATGTTGGCGTTTTTGGTAACATTTGTGGGACAACCACAAAGGCATAGACTGCCTTGCACTATGTAGTGTACAGCTAGCCTGGGTTCACAGTGCCGTTGCCTAATCTTCAGGGCATAGAGTGAAACAGCATGAATGTATTGCTAAGCCCCGGATGTATTGTGATCCAAAGGAACGCCTCTGCTGCTCGCCCTCCCTAACCCTACAACTCTAGGACACCGGGGGAGGTTTGACAGCACTGAGGTGACGTGAGCAACACTTCTGTGCGTATTGTGGCCTACTCCTGTACCAGTCTGTTGGGCCAAAAACCAGAGGATCCCTCCAATCCAAAGAGAGTGAGATAAGGGCCGTGAGAGGGTTAGCTGCATTAGGTTGCAGTGGTCTGCTGGACTCAAACGAGAGCTGACGGTCAGATCACATACCCATGTTGCATACTAAACTGGAGGGGAGAAGGGTACCTTGACACGATCAGTATTTTGGCAGTTTTTCTTTACTGTGATATAGATCGGTCATTTGGACACCTCACAGATACTGTAAATATACAGCGCAAATTATCATACAGTATACAATGTTTTGCATCGTTTCTAATCTCCCCTTTATTCTCAGAAATTCTCCCTCCACATCTGTTCGCAATGGGGTGCTCTGATCTCCCATATAGAAATACAGCAAACAAGGTGTAATGATCTGTGTCAGCCTTGCTGAACAGCTCTCATATCTGGGAGAACTCCCAGGTGTGTAGCCTTTGCTCCCAAGACTGGGGCACCCCCCATGGATAGGAGATCCAGTCCTAGTTAGCATTAAATAGATATTGCCTCAGATACAGGGTAAGATCAGTGCTAATATACAGTATATTAGCACAATATACAGTATATACAGTATCTTTTAGTATATATACAAAAAGATATGCAAAAAAATATATAAAATGTTTCAGACATTTGCATGGATGGTTTCAGACCATCTTCCCTTCACTGTGCCATAGGTTTGGATAAATTTGCTATCTAAGGCAAGGATGTTGCCCTTGTCATGACCTGATGTAACCTGCATCAGGTGGACTGAAACATGGAGTAGAAGCAACAGGTGATGCTCAAGAGGACTAATGTTGAGGAAAGTTGAAGGCACGGCAGATGAGGTGGCCGTGTTAGGAAATGTAACACAAATTTGGCATGGAAGCCTTCGCCAAAACATTTTGATGGGGCAATGAACCAAAACCAACAGCAGCAGAGTTTGTCAGGAAACACTATTGGTAACCATATCTGCAACAACACCCTGCAGGGTATTTTTCAGCTTCCTTGTAACTGACAGTTCAGTCTTCCATTCTGATTTCAAAACACAAGGTGTGGCTATTCTTACAGGCAGAAACAAGCCTTGTGTCTCTTCAAATAGTATTTGTGATAGGTACAGGGATTTGTACACCAACTGTGGCCAGCTGTCTGTGACTTGTTGTCAGCAGAACTGTGACTAAAGTAGATGTAAATGTCTGTCAGCATGGGTCCCCACAAAAAAACTGTCCAACAACAGAAATACGTTTGAAGAAAAAACTATATAGATAATCTGTAGAAATATGATAATTCACACTCTCACAATCTGTTATTACCCCTATGTATTTAATCCTCATTTAACAGATGAGGGTGTGCAAATGTCTTTTTAGAATTTGTTTTGTTATTGGAATCTACATATGTATACTAACAGATTATCGTTCGTTTTTATTCTCTGTAGCTTCTTAAAGTTTTTTTTAATTTGCTTCTTTTGCAACAGTTCTTTGTTTAAGAAAAATATTGTAACAAATCTCACCAGCTGCAAGGTTGAAAGAAGACATGCAGACCAAGATGCAAGATTTAGCACTTCACTCCGTCAATCATTAACACGACTAGGAAAATGGTTTACTTTCTGCACTGCTATTTGTTGTGTATGTTTTTGTTAACAAGTGATCATAGCCTGTGGAAAAACAGACAATTGTTCTGTTTCTCATTTTATATTTTTCCTGTTATTTTTCGGAAGAAATATTTGGGTTAGGTTTATCTTTGTAATTTCAGAAACATCCTAACATTTTTTGGTAAAAAAGGAGCAAGTATTTTTTTAACAAAGCAGGATGTATCAACAAGTAAATTGTTGCCATGGCTTTTGATTTCGTGGGCCACACGTACTTAATCAGCATGTTCCATAAAGGAAGAAAAATACTTCTGCCAAGTCCTCTACCAAGAAATTAACAACAAGGTTAATTCCTCACAATTCAAACTGGGTGCCATTCAGGTTCAATATTTTTTTTTGCTTCACTCATGCTGTTTAGTGTTAAGATCCAGCCACAGGGATCTTCAACAACATTTTCAAGTTTGACGATCTTCTGGCCATGATAAGTAAAATTATGTATTGTCCCATTTTCCTTCCAGTATAGCAGTTAAAAGTCCTCAAATAGGATTGACATGTTTACCGAAAAAGTCAGCCATGTCCATGAGTCCATCTTGCACGAAAAAGGTTTAGACTTTCGTGGGATGTTCACTTGCTTGTTTGGCTTTCATGTTGTCCGTCATTTTTAAACTGGCATGTTAGAACCTGATGGACAGTGAGACAGACTTGCCAGCAGATCTGCTCCATGTCACCGCCAACCGGACATCCTGTGTTCCTAATGCACTTGGATTATTATGTGAGGATTACCGTGCGCTGATCTGCTCCGCCAGACGCCCAGGTGTCAGTTCAGAGGACAGGTGCAACAGGACAAAGAACTCACCTGAGCCATCTGCAATGAACCGCAATGACCATGGCAACACTGGGCCTGGCGCCCGGCGCCTTGGCGCCGATCTTGGCTCTGGTTCTGCTGCGACTGGCTGTGTCTCTCTGGGCAGGTGTTCAAAATTACCCGGCGGAGACCAGCTGAGGCAGCCTGGAACGCACGCAGCATTTCATCTCACGGTCACTGTGAATAGGTGTGCGTGCGCGTGCGTGTGTGTGCATGCGCATGTGCGTGCGGGCGTGCACGTGCATGTGGTGACACATAGTGTGTGTATATACATATCTGTGTCTACAGATTTACATTTAAATGCAGGCGAACCATAAAGACCAGATGAAACTAGAACAATTCCACCTTGTTTGTCCCCATGAGGAAAACAGTTGTTTAGGTTCAATTGTAAGATTTCTAATAACATTTAGAATATCTATGCATTTTAGGATAGCAGGTGTTAGGTTTAAGGTTAGATGTTAGTGTTAGGTTTAAGTTAGGGGATTGGAGTTTGGAAACGGATTACATTTAGGGACACTGGGTTTTCTGTGTGTGTGGGGTGTGTGGGGTGTGTGTTGTGTGTGTGTGGTGTGTGTGAGAATTGCCTATACGCATCCATGTGTTTTTCTGTGTATGTGCTATAGCCATTGTACTGAGCACTGAGCTACACTGATAGAACCAAAATGTATTGTTCATTCCTGTCAAGATTTGGCCCAATTAAAGGGAAAGGTCATGAGTGGAACCTGTTGGTTAACTTCTAATCTGGCAGAGCGCTCAGGTTGGACACTGTAAAACACAGCTGTCCGTGTCCCAAATGACATCCCAACAGAGTGCACTACTTTTCACCAGGGCCTATAGGGTATAGGGTGCTATTTTGGGCTCAAGCTAAGAGACAGAATATGTTTAAAGGTTTCTAGGGGCAAAGGAAGAGTGAGTGGGAAAAGGAAGAGGAGCGTAAGTTACCTTTTCTATGCTCACCTCTTGTGATTGTATGAAATGTGGTGTGTTTAGCGGCTGTTTATCACCCATTGCCTCAGCCCGGCCCTGAATACCCGGACATTAAGGGCAGTACTGGCAATTTGTATAGTCAATTAGCCTTAGCTCACGCTAGTGCTATTGGGAAGGGAAAATGTGTTGTGAATGAGCTCACACCCGACAGTTCCATAGAGGGGATGCCTCTGATTCCCACCACAATATCTGAGTCTGATAATTGCACTTTTTTGTATTTTGGGGCTCATTTGAAAACCACAGAAATGGGCCTCTTAAGAGCTCAGTTGTCCTGATTTTAATGGTTCCATGTCTACTAACGTTTCTTCTATGGTTGTGTTTCATATACACTAACATTGAAACAATCTGTAATTTGATGTGTGCCCTTCAGGAAAACCTTGTTCCCACAGATTCTCACTTAAACTGAGATGCAACACAAGTTTACAGCTAGATTTAAAGACTGCAGTTGTCACAATCCAATACAGCAGGTCGTCTCAATCCTGGTGCTGGAGATCTACCCTGGGCAAAATTAGGGCTGGAGAGAAGATACACGGGATGGTACCTCTCCAGGAACAGGATTGAGCAGCCCTGCAACGCATCAAACCCAGAAGAGGCCTTGGCAGGATTGGTGAGATTATCCAGATGATCAAAAAAGACCAGCAGATGATAATTGTAACAAAAACAAATTACCTCATTTCTATTTTGTGAAATCATTGATCACGACATTCTGAAAGGACTTGTGTGAATAAAAAATGATTAATGAGTCCATGATAAAGAAACTTAATGTCATGCAGAGTGCCTTCTCTCCCCTGATGCCTTCTCTCCCCTGATGCCTTATCTCCCCTGATGCCCTCTCTCCCCCAGTGCCCTCTCTCCCCCAGTGCCCTCTCTCCCCCGGTGCCCTCTCTCCCCCGGTGCCCTCTCTCCCCCGGTGCCCTCTCTCCCCCGGTGCCTTCTCTCCCCCAGTGCCCTCTGTCCCCCAGTGCCCTCTGTCCCCCAGTGCCCTCTGTCCCCCAGTGCCCTCTCTCCCCCAGTGTCCTCTCTCCCCATGGACACCTGTTTTCCAATCACTGTACCTCTGTAAGTTTATCTTTTCCTAGTGTGTCTTATTGGTTTTGTTTGCCGCGTGACATACATGTATGTAACGATTGTTCTGTCTTGTCTAGACGTTTCTTTCGTTTTAGTTCTTTAAATGTTATCCCTGCGCATGTGTCCTGCTTCCTCTCCCTTACACTTATATTTTCTAAACACAGGAAGAAGCCTTTAGCAATAGAATTGTCCCTGTTTTCTTTCTAGTTGATTGTCCATAATGGGACAAAAGGGAGAAATTGTGGAAAATATATTCTAATGTGCTTTGATTAGGTCCTTCAGAGTTCCCGTTTTTCTGTGTATCTAATGCACTATGAATGACAATAGCTATGTCGTTCCAGGTAAAGGCACATTGGAATGTCAGCTGAGCAAGGCTCCTTCTCTGTCAGTTTGGGGAAAACTATGTCTTGCAGAAACCACTAGTAGTCTCTCTTTAGTAAAGAAATTAACAGCAGGGGGCTTCTGCTCCTTGTGCAGGTGAGCATGACTATTCCTTGGAGAGCTGCGGTAGTCAAACCACATAGAATAACGTGCCCCAGCCATTGGCACGTTTTGACCAAGTTGTCTGGGCAACTGATGCTGTATGACTATTTACTGTATGTCTCCTGGATCTGTTCCCTAGGCTGTCATGGTGGCAGTTATTCCTTGTATGTGCATTCAGCAAGGACTAGTGACATCATCGGTGTAGTTAGAGAAGATGAAGAAAATGGAAGATGAAACATTAGCAAAATAAAAACTGTCATGACTTTAACTCGGTACTTCTACTCTGTATCTGTTGTGACACTATTGTGTCACCATATATATTATCAAACCTTAATAGTTTTTGTCGGTTAAATTACAAACACTTTTTCCATCTTTTGCACTGACAATGCTGTTCTATGTACAGAATTTGGGTTAGTGTAGAGATGTCCTTGTTTTTGAAAGAAGTGCACTCTTTCTGTCAATTGCCATGACATCAAATTGATCAGAAATACAATGTTGAGATTGTTACAGTTGTAAATGATCATTGTAGCTGGAAACGGCAGATTTTTCATGGAATATCTCATGGCAAAAAGTGCACAGAGGCACGTTATCAGCAACCAGCCCTCCTGTGTTCCACAAACATGCTGTGTTTGTTAGTCCAGGTTTATTATTTTAAAAGGATACATGAATATTAGAGAACTCTTTTGCAATTATGTTATTACTGCTGAAAACTGTTGTGCAAGATTTAAGGCCTTTTTTAGACTAGATCAGTATCTTCAGCATCAGCGTTTATGGGATCATTTACAGGCTCAAAATAGCCAGAAACAAATAGTCAGTCTGTTCTTGTTCTGAGAATTGTAGGCTGTTCCAGGTGTGGAATTGCAAAAAACAACACTGTGTACTACTCCCTTAACAGAACAGCACAAACAGGCTCTAACTAGAATAGAAAAAGGAGTGGGAGGCCCCAGTGCATAACTGAGCAAGAGGAAAAATGCATTAGCATGTCTAGTTTGAGTAATAGACACCTCATAGGTTTTCACCTGGCAGCTTCTGTAAATAGTACCCTCAAAAAACAGTGAAGAGACAACTCCGGGATGCGGAGTTATCTCTCCATCCAGAAGTTGATGAAGAAACGATTAAGAAACGATTAAGATGGGCAAAAGAACACAGACACTGGACTGAAGGAGGTCTCTGCCAAGAAGGCCAGCATCCCAGAGTCGCCTCTTCACAGTTGATGTTGAGACTTTTCATTTAAACACAAGGTCATTTCTAAATGACTCCAAACAATTGATGGTATTTGTAGCTGTCTCTTGAACTAAATGTTCTTGAAAATAAATGACTGCACTTCATCACACTTGAGGCCCTTTGCTTTGCAAGGAGTTGAAAGGAAGTCAAGAATCCCACCTGACAAATATTTATTTGACTGCTAGCCCTGAGCATTTAATCTGTTGTGGAAATTAAGTCAAATTTCTCTGCTGTCAGGTCGATACATGTAGGGTTCGTATTAATAAACCTTCCAAAGATGCTTTTACCTCGAAGCGACATCTATGACACATTAAGTGAAAAACTTCACAGTGTCCTCCTCTGACCGCAAGAAAGAAAATCAATAACATTTAATTTAGTTCCAAAATTATTAAGGGCTAGAATCAATCTGATCAGCCCTTTCTGGCTATGCTGCATATGTTGACTCAATTGGAAATGACCTTTTAATGTAACTTATAATGTGGATCTACACTGCATAGGCACAACACTGTCTAAAAGGGAATTGGAAATCAGTTTCAGAGCAACTGACCATAGCTTGTATCTTCCATATTTGCTTGCTCCAAAGGTTTAAAAGCATGGACTATAAACCTGGACTGAGATGTGTTATTTTAAGTTTGGTTCTGATTGAATATGCCAACCAAAAATAAAGGCATTTTAAACATACGGTTTGAAGAGGCCCTTATCATTTCTCCTGGACGGATTCACTGGAACTGACTGAAAGAACAGATCCATGCTCTCTAGTTGGCACCAAGAGAACCACAACTGAATGAAGCAGGCTTTGAAGACAAGTCTTATGAGTCTAGAGGGAAAGAGAGCAGAGAAGAGAGTTTTTTTTTTTTACAATGATGTTTTGTTCTGTTGTCCGAGTTGTTTGTTCTTTAACATATTTTGTGAATAGCTAATCATTATTAAAAGTAATATTGATGGGTGTGTAACGATAGTGGGCTGAGCGATGTCTGGTAGTGATGTGGGGGGGTTTGCAGGGAAGGGTCAAGGGTTGACGATAGGGTCACAGTCACATTAATAAAATGCTGTGCTTACATCAACTCTGGCTTTGTGACAGCTGCATTTGTGCGTCTGAAATGCCGCCCCATTTCCTATGTAGTACACTACCTTTGACTAGGGCCCATGGGGTACATAGCTCTGATCAAATGCATATACTACATTGGGAATAGAATGGAATTGGAGACACAGAAATAAGAGCTGTCACATTGCCAGAGTTGATGTAAGCACAGCAGTTAGTCCCTGTGCAGTCGTTTTATTTGATTTTTTTAATAATCACTTTATGTTCAGTAAATCACTGTGTGTTTAGTATTTCATAATTCATGTCTCTGAGCCTCTTTTGGCTCTTACAGTGATTGTGTGGGCGTTGACAAACCGATTTGAAGATTTTTCTGTACTGTGTACCTGATTGGCTAACAGGCTTTTCTAGAGCCCACCCATTGCCAACTGTAATTGGATATACCAGACCATAACAATAATTTTACTAACAATATGATGGAAGGCCAAGTGTTAGAATACAAAAGGGTGTTCCAGTACTACGATGGGAAACATTTTAAAAGGCCTATAATTCTGTTCACTCTGGATACTTTGTTGTTACTAAAAATGAGGTTCATGTGCTTAAGTGAAGAGACTTTTATACGCAACCAGGGACGAGGGAATGTACAATCCAGACACAAAAATCTGCATGTGGTTGTGTCAGCAGTGGGAAAGTACTAGGGTCTGTCCAAACAAACATGTTTCACTTATTGAATTGAATTTAAATGGAGTTGACACCAAACAAATGCATGAAAATGTATTTGATCTTAACACAATCTCTTCCGTCTAGCTTTCCCACAGAAACACAGCCAGATATTCCAGGTATCCTGTTTAGTTTAATTGATTTCTCTTATTTTATAGGTATATTGTTATTTTAATATCATATAACAGTTTCCTGCGTAACGTCTTGTCCCTCATTTCAGCTGCTTTCCCATTCCTCCATGACCTTCCTGTTCGCTGTTGCAATGTCAGTAATTCACCAGTTCTTCCTTAGTCCGACATCCACTGCCCACGGATCCGCCATCTCAAGAGCATGATGATGTTCCCCACTGCATGACCATGGTCTCCTGATGATAACTGGATTTCACGTTCACTGCTGGACTTGACTCTAAAGGACAGTATCTCATGACCCAGTGAATCTGTTTCTTGGTGGCAGATTCTGCAATGTTCGGCAGTCCCAAGAGCCTTTCTATCCTATCAAGTATTCCCTATTACATTTTAAATTGAAGTGGTGAGGGTGTGGCCATTGCTGTTTTATACATCAGCTCAACAAACCAGCCGTCTGATACTGGTATATCAAAGACCTGTTCCCAAACACTGACTTAACAGTGACTTAAATTTGATATGGCATATAGTAGCTGTTAAACATTTTTCACCTTAAATTAATCTGGCACATCGTATGATTTGTTTTGCCATGCATGCTTTTATCTTGTTTGCAGACAGACTGATTCAATCCTTCCATATATAATTAACTACCTCATTCAGTGTTGTGGTAGGACTGCAATATATTGAACGTGAGTGGAATTGATTGTTTCATGATCAAATTGAGTAGATCAATACAGTTTAAAATAGGTTAGGTATTTGTGGTATACATTTCTGTTCTCATAAAAACAAGAAAAACATAATAAATGTTGTATGATTATAGTTGAGTAGCTTAATTTTTTGGGTAGTTGATTGTAGTTGGTCAAATATATTCTGGGGTGTTTTTTTGTTTGTGTGGCATTATTTTACCAACCCTTAAGCCCTTATTCCAATCTAGTCAAGCAGGCATTATATAACTTAGTATAAAAGTGGTTAGGGTTCGTTTGCTAGGAAACATGACTGAATGGTGCTGATTGTTGACAAACTGTTATTCAGTGATGTAGGATGAGTGAAAATTACCTATGATATGGTTTTGTTAATGAATTAATATAGAAACTATTAGAAACATTTTGGGTCAAATGAACAAACTTATTTTTTGTTTATGGATATTTAGCTTAATTCATTCATGATCCATACAAACATATTAACATATTACATTTTATGTATATACCGTATGGTTACCAGAATAATTGTCTATTAATCCTTGTTAATATCGCTAAAAGACCGCTGAGATATGCTTTGTGCTTCGCTTTGAAATAATTCTTAATTTAAAGAAACATAACCAGGAAATGCTAAAGCCATAACGGGTATTCTCTCCGGGACCTTGCCTGTCCCCCTCTCTGTCTGTGCCTGTCTGTGTATGTCTGTCTGTGTGTGTCTCTCTCTCTTTTGTTTGTTTTGTGTGTGCGCTTGTGCCTGTTTCAGTCTGTGTTTCTCACCATGAGGACCAGCTGTGATGTTTGATTCAGTGCACACTGAGACTCCTGCTCTCCAGCCATCTACCAGAATCACTAGACCCCAAAGAATCCAGCCTGGAGGGCAGCCTATTACTACAGACCAGGGACCATAGGGTTCTGCTAGGCTTATGTGTAGGGAACAGGGGCCACAAATAAGCATGTGCTTGGAACACATGCCACACTGTTGATTCAACACTTTGCTTTTCAGGAAAACTCATGTTTAAAACATGTTTTGTACGACACTAAAATGAATGATGTTCACCCAAGCTGCAGAAGACAGAGAAATCGTAGGAGCGAAAGAGCATATTTCAATAAATAAAAAGGAGACCAATGAGAGGCCCTTTTAAAGAGATTCACTTCAACTTACTATTCTGTAATCTTCACAATGGTTTCTCAATATACAGCACAGGATGTGTTCCAAATAGGACCCTAATGTATTTATAGTGCCCTACCAAAACCTATGGGACTTTTGGTCAAATGCAGTGCTCTACAGGGAATAGGGTGTGATTTGTGATGTAGCCATGACAACATCATCCAGCAGGGAAGGTGCAGCGTGTAGGTATTAATAGGAAAGATAAAGCACACTTCCACTGTCATTAAAAGTTCTCTGAAGAAGATATTTCTCTGTAAAGGAACAAAAATGTGTGCCCCAAATTGAACCATATTTACACTTAGGGTCCCAGGTCAAAGAAAGTGCAGTATGAAGAGAGTAGAATGCCAATTGAGAGGGTTCGTGAAGCCGGCTGAGATAAGATGAATAGAGAACGGCCTGCTTTCTGCACGACACATTAAAACCAGGCAGGTTAAGGCTAGACAGTGTCTGATAATTGCTGTGATAAGATGCTGTGTCTGATAATTATGGGCAATCCATAGACCTTAACTCATTTGACCCAACAAAAGTTACACTGCGGAGATTCTTTTGACCAGGGGAAACTTTTCGCTGAATTGAATAATCAGAAGAGGATATAGAGGATTAGTGATCATCCTGACAGCTGTAGTCCAAATAGCACACTATTCACTGGGGCCCAGGTGAAAGGTACAACAAACAATAGAAATGTGTTTTGGGACTCAGCCTGTGTTTTACACCATCATCCATTAAGAATCAAGCCTTAACGACACACACACATCAGGGCATAGATAAGAGCCATCCGTCATTTTGAGGTCAAAGGTTGAACAACGGGTCGGTGTATCATGGCCATGCTTTCAGAGATCCCATCACACTCGCCATCTGTCTGTCCCTGTGTGTGTGTGTGTGTGTGTGTGTCTTCCTGTACCGCTTCCGTGGATTTGGTGTGTTTGTGTGTGTGTCCCTCTACCTGCTCCAGGTGTCACTCCACAGCTGCCTGGCTGATGGCTCATGTTATTGGCAGCTGTCCTGTCCTGAAGTCATCTGGCCAATCAGTCTGTAACACCTGATTGGATGAAAGCTTTTTTAATGGCGTTTACAGGATCTGGCTCATGTAATATACCTGGAAGGCTGGATGCAGTTACGTTCTAAAACTCTTTGTCCTGAGTGGTTGTTCATGATTCAGTTTTCCTTCATGGTGTTTGGTGTTTGCTTCAGTGGTGATCACAAGTAAGGGCAGAATAGAGAACACTGATACTAATGTTTTGTGTGGTTGTTCATGATTCAGTTTTCCTTCACGGTGTTTGGTGTTTGCCTCAGTGGTGATCATAAGTAAGGGCTGAATAGAGGACAATGTGAATTAACGATACTAATGTTTTGAGTGGTGGTTTACTACAGCTTTGACAGTGTCAGGACTGACAGGAGTATCATCTGGGAATGAGTGAGCAATTTTGTGTACTTGTTTGTTGATGTGCTCCTAGTATGGCTAATACATCATAAGTGATACCCTCAGTCTACCCTTCAAAATTGAGATGTTCTTGATTGGGTTTTACTCAATGTGAATCCTTATCCATGTTAACAGTGTAGATTTTTATGCTTGGAAAACACTCCCAAAGACTTTGGCTTTATCTCAAATGGCACTGCATTCCCAGTTTAGTGAATTACTTTGGACCGGGCCCTAGAGTTCCTTGGTAAACTATGACTTATTTGAGGCAAAGGGTGAAACAGAGTCTAGAAAACAGTATGAGCATTAAAAAAAACGTAGTATATTTAAAAAGTATGTTTAGCCTATCGTGGGTGAAAACAGCATACTGTATTTCGTCTCAACAGAACTGTTATTAGGAATGAATCACAGATTTCATTGTGAAAACGTGTGTGTATTTTCGGTTGTGCTAAAGACAAGTGCATCAGTTGGAATTGCTCATTTGATTCCATTTCAAATGGATGCTCTTGTGTCAATCCCAAATGGATCATTATTTATTAGTGCACTTCTGCTGATAAAAAAGCTACTTTTAATACAGTCATTAATACATGTCCAATCAACCAATTATACAGACTAGCCACGCAAAGAGAAAAGAGTAACTAGGCGGCTCCTATGAAGGAAACTTTTTTTTTGTGTAACAGGCGAGTGAGAAAAGAGACTGTAATTAAACTAGCCACATCTTTTTCTATTCTCTGTTCAAAGATTGAATCTGTTTTATCACGGGGTGTTTCATACTGCTCCGGAGTCAACGCAGGCATCCATGGGAAGCAGAGGGCGTGGCACCAATGGCATTTCATTCCTATTATAGTGAAAACTCCTTTTGACCAGGGCCCTGCTGAACAGATTGCCAAGTACCCTGGTGAGCAGCACATGGATTGGAATAGGGTTTTGTTTGGGACGTAGGAAGAGCTTCTCAGCGAGGAAGAGGAGATCTGGTCGTCATTAATGGACAGCCAATCATTAGTATTATGCAGACATTCTATTCATTACACTTCCCTAATCACTGAGAATAATTAAACAGATAGCAGTGGCACTTTGCAATCTGCAAAAATGAAGAAGAAGGGCTTATCTTTGAAAGCAGGAAGTGTTTTAATGAAATTATGAATTAGTATTTAATCAAAACCCGGGATTTACAGTTTATAAGCATGCTACATCAACGTCAGAGAGTATGCATAGGATATTTGTTAATGTGACTTTTTCATTCCATCCAAAATGGCACCCTATTTTAAATCCAGTGCCCTGCTTTAGACTAAAGTCCTATGGGTAACATTGTGTCCAGATCAGAAATAGGACACAATATAGGGAATAGTTTGTCATTTGGTAATCACTCCTTTTCACAGACATCTGGGTCCAGGAGGAAGCTAGAAAGAGGAAATTATCTCCCAGTCCTTGACATCGTTCTTAAAACCGTTAAATTAACCCCTGTAATTATGCTTTCAGAACTGTGTGATGAGACACCTGCTCATTCACAAAGTTCTGAAAACAAGGATGCCAATAATTTTGACACTTTTATTTGGGAAAATATAATAGGAATTTGACAAATGTTTTTCTTATTGATTATCTTCAGTCATTAATAATGGCATCCAATATACTTTATTACCTATATAAAAATTACTATATTGTTGGTTGTCTCTTTATTTTTGAAGCAATTTTTCTCATCTTTATTATAGGCGCCAGTTATTCTGAATTGTATCTAAATAAGTCAGAAGCCTGATTTCTATTGTATTGTCATGTTAAAACAAAATCACCCCATCCTGTGTCTGCTAGACTCGTCATTGGCTGTCATTGTACTGCATCACACCATTGAACATAGCTCTATTGCAAAACATTCATTTTTCTCTCTTTTTTCTCACAGGGTGAGGTTTTCCACTCACATACACACACACACACACCCACACAGAGAGACAGGATAGGGGAGTTTACCACAGCTAGTCAGTATTTTTGTTTCGGTTCCATATCCCTCCAAAATATGAATTTTTTCTACAAGCTGTCATTTTATATTGAAATATTCGGTTGTAAGGTTCCAAAAGATATCTATTAAAAGTTTGAGCAGACATTTAAAAGACTTGCTTTCAAAAATAAACAAAAACATCAATTATTTTGTACTTTATCACAGCACTCTATGTAGCCTGCGCCAACATACAACTGAAAAATGTCCTTATATTCCCGGTTAGGGACTGGCTCTTAGAAGGTATAATTAGGTCTGTCTGCCTGTCTATAGTGTGTCGCAGTACAGTGAAGAACCTTCTGAAACCTGTTATCACCTGACGTTACCATGGTGAATGAATCCAGTTGCATAGGTTATCGGAAATGTAATAATCAGTGCAGAGAAAGAGCATGGAGCCATACTGTAGACACACACATATGCATGCATGCATACACACACACACACACACACACACACACACACACACACACACACACACACTAACAAACACTTGCACAACCAACAAACACATGCACACAAACACACACACACACACACACACACACAAATATACAAATGCACACACACGCACAAACACACACACCACATCCAGTAGATTCATTCCAGCTCATCCTCAGATCCCATTAATTTGACACACTGTTGTTCCTAACAGCTAGTCCTTTCATGATCAGAGGACAGGTGGACAGATTAACAGATCAGACAGACAGACCTTCCTTCTATTATTTTTCCCGTTTTCCCACAGCACCAAAATGTGGAATTTATTCTAGTATTGTAAAACCAATATAAGATACAGAGCAAGCATTTAGCTTGACTGGAAGCTCCAGAGCTAAATGTGATAATGGCTCCATTGCCCCCCCCCCCCCCCCCCCCCCCCCCCCCCCCCCCCCCCCCCCCCCCCCCCCCCCCATGCCCCGCCCCCCCACTCCCCCACCCCTTCCCGACAGCTTACTGCCATAGCCAGCAATGCTTAAATAATGAAAAGTGGAAATTGCCAGGTGAAAAAAAAGAATGAAAAATACAGGCAATTTGCATGTCATCCACATGCTTTTGGGTTTCAGAAAGATGAATATATGCTAATGTAATATATTAAATCACACTTTGTTGACAGTCCAAACTGTTTAAAGTCGTAACAGTTTAAAGTCACCATGATGCAAAACATCAACAGTGAGCGGACTGTCAAATCACCATAATTCTGCTAGGTGAGTTTGATTTAGGACGTTTGTTCCCAAGTAATCCCACAGACAAAATAAGAGACTGTCAGTGGAATGGAGGTCCGAAATGTTCTTATTGTGCTAAGTGGTATAACACAGATTAGCGTTTATAATTATTAGGATTATGTGCTGGCCCGCCAAACAAACGGCCTGAAGAAAGTGTCCCACATATTTGCTCTTAGGCTGAATTTCCTGACCAAACAATGCTATCCTATTGACTATCGATGTAATTAGGGACAAGACAGTTATCCTACATATGTATCATCAATAGCAAGTGAGCAAGTTTATTTATATAGCACAATTCATACAGAGAAGCAATTCAATGTGTTTGACACTGAAATTAATAATAATACAATATAATTTAAACAGTTAGCACTTGAAACAATTATCACTTAATATTTAGTTTTCTACTTTCAAAAGACTAGGCTGCAAAATGTGGTATACTGCATGCATTGAAAACTTTTTTATTTAATGCAAGTCATTCATTTTGGATACTAATGTGTGATCTAAATAACTTTGGAAGTTAAACCTGGAATAATATGATATCAATATGTTATATAGTTCCTACTGCAATTACAGGGAAAGTGAAGTATTAAACATTTTTGGGGATCTATACGCCTAACCGTAGAACACTGCAAAAAGGAAATTCAGAACACAAAGCCCATCACTCGTAAGATTTGTCACATACTGTATGTGTGTGTTATGTCTTTAAACTGTGCTCAAAACACAAAAAGCAAGACTTTACATGAGTAAGAAGCTTTTCCAATTAGGGCTTGGTTTGTGCATTATACAGTTAAAGGCCGAAGGTGGTTACAATGTTGGTTGTTTGTCTACTATAGTTGATAATGCAGGGGAAACATCTCCCACTGCCCCAAAATTATGCTTATTCTTATCTTAAATAACTTAGTATTTCCTGGCAGAATATGTGTTATATACAGCACTGTGCACCTGAATGTCGAGCAAAAGCCATTCATTTGCCTAGTAAGTGTATTTGTAAAAAAAAAAATGCTTAAAACACTTGTTTAATTGGAGCAATAAAAATGGAAATCCCAAATCACACATTGTAAAATATTGTTTGGATTACCAAGTTTGTCTAGTTTATCTGGTTAGCTGCTGCCTGGCTAGAGTTATAAACACATTGATTTTGCTATTTTCCTTGTAGATGCTGTAGGGCTGAATGCACATATACTTACTATGTTGCAGTATCAATGACACATTTATTTGTTTGGCGCACACTGAAAAAGTTCCGTCATTTCCTGTACATTTAGACCTCTGGCGCTGAGATATCTCTGTGTAACGTGTGCTGAATTCCTTTGGAACCTCTAGGGGTGGTTCACAGAATGACTCACTCTGTGTGTGTGTGTGGGGGTGGGGGTGTGTGTGTGTGTGTGTGTGTGTGTGTGTTGTGTGTTTGTGATGCAACTGCTTTCCTGTGCACACCCTCTGCCTTATAAACCTATCCGCACACTCAAAATCCCTGCCTAAAAAACAAACTCAAAATCCACACCTAACAAACACACACATTTGAATAGACAAAACACACACACACACACACACACTCCTAGATTACTGTTATTTTCAATCTTACACTGTTCATTCTTGGTTGCAGCATGCATCGTTTCTCCTCCTCTAGTCCTCCTGTAGTCCTCCTGTAGTCCTCCTGTAGTCCTCCTCTAGTCCTCATCTTGTCCGTTTACACTTGTGAGATCAGCTCCCAATCAGGGCACATTGCAACTTTCAATCTTCTGAGTCCGTCCCAAAATGTGGAGAAGATCAGGACAGACATCATGTCAAGTGTAAATGGATCTTCTGAGTCTGTCCCGAAACGTGGAGAAGATCAGGACAGACATCATTTCAAGTGTAAATGGTTCTTCTGAGTCTGTCCCGAAATGTGTAGAAGATCAGGACAGACATCATGTCAAGTGTAAATGGATCTTCTGAGTCTGTCCCAAAACGTGGAGAAGTTCAGGACAGACATCAAGTCAAGTGTAAATGGATCTTCTGAGTCCGTCCCGAAACGTGGAGAAGATCAGTACAGACATCATGTCAAGTGTAAATGGATCTTCTGAGTCCGTCCTGAAACGTGGAGAAGATCAGGACAGACATCATGTCAAGTGTAAATGGATCTTCTGAGTCTGTCCTGAAATGTGTAGAAGATCTGGACAGACATCATGTCAAGTGTAAATGGATTCACGAATCTGATGTTCTGGGGGAAGATGTTTGTCAGTCTCCTTCTCTTGGTGGCAATGTTTCTGGACCATGTCTGTCTGCTAGATCATATCCCACTGCGTGGAGTACATATCCTGGAGGACAGGCCCTTGATGGTGTGATGGGCTGATCTTACCACCCTCTAGCAGCCTGTGCGCTTGCTCTTGTTGTTTCAAATGTGTACAGGTGTGATGGTCCTCTGGGACATGCAGATTAAATTAGATTCAATTGTACTGTCATTGAACAGTGTGAATAAAGTACAACAAAACAAAACAAATGCCACTGAAGCACAATGGACCATTTACCGATATACAGGTGTCTCCACAACTCAACTGCTCTGTCATTAAACGTATACAATTATTTATGAGGCCCAACATTTTTGTCTACTTTAAGCTGTAACATAAACAATAATTCAGCATACAACAATTAAAAAAAATCCCTTCATTGTAATTCTTTATTTACTTAATTGCTAAGAATGTAATTGATATTTCCAACAAATGTTAATTAATGCATTGATATATGAATGAAAAAGCTAACTAATAATGACAAATGAATCACCAGAGGGTTTAGATTGCATGTAATTGATAAAGCACAGAGCTTGTTATGGTTCTGAATGTACACTAGATTAGTTTGATTACTGGACATTCTAATTCTTTGGGGGGAGGGGGCTAGATCAGCCATGTGCAAACAGATATCACCTACTGTACCTATAAATCTATAAAATCAATACCAATCTATATTAGCGTGCATGCACACCTAGACCCACATACACAGCAACCTGACACAGACACATAATCAAAGCCAAAACCCATGGACAGTGCAGAACCCAACACCATGATCCGCAGTAGGCAAAGGGTCCAACTGCCCTGGACAAATATATTAGGTTGTGAATCAGTGTTATGCCAGACTAAAGGGGACCATCAATTTGCATGAATAAGCCTTTACCTTATTTCCCTCAGCCCTCACAGGCTCGCAGACCAGTGTTCCTCCTCATTAATATATTTCATTTGTCGTCTTCTTTATTAATGGTCTTATTAATTCATCACACTGTACTTATGCATGTGCGTACCTCCTGTAGTCTACTGCTCTGTGGAAAGACAGTGTCTTCCAAATTTCTATTGAAATACTTGGATGTTCTCTGGAAAATAAAAGTTGCTATAGAATGCACTCGCGCTTTACAAAAGTTGTTCTATTTCTTGTGGGTCCAAAGCAGTGCGCTTTATAGGGACTAGAATGCAATTTCAGTCACATTAAACTAATCTCAAATGAGCCTCATTACTGATAATTGATGTACAGTGAGCTGTAGATGATCTTAAACCTAATCTATTTCACATAAAAAACACATGCCCTTAACCAAAATCTATTAGACATAAATAAACACACGCCCTTAACCAAAATCTATTAGACATAAATAAACACACGCCCTTAACCAAAATCTATTAGACATAAATAAACACACGCCCTTAACCAAAATCTATTAGACATAAATAAACACATGCCCTTAACCAAAATCTATTAGACATAAATAAACACATGCCCTTAACCAAAATCTATTAGACATAAATAAACACATGCCCTTAACCAAAATCTATTAGACATAAATAAACACATGCCCTTAACCATAATCTATTAGACATAAATAAACACATGCCGTTAACCATAATCTATTAGACGTAAATAAAAACTTGCCGTTAACCATAATCTATTAGACGTAAATAAACACTTGCCCATAACCATAATCTATTAGACATAAATAAACACATGCCCTTAATCCTAATCTATTAGACATAAATAGACACAATAGACACTTAACCCCAGAAGTAGAAATACCATGGGGCCATGGGGCCATGGGGCGATCAGGCCATGGGGCCTTGGGGCCAAGGGGCCATGGGGCCATGGGGCGATCGGGCGATGGGGCCATGGGGCCATGGGGCGATGGGGCGATGGGGCATAGGCAGCAGGGCCCATCGCATCTAAGGGCCCTGCGAGGGGAAAGAAAGATCTATCAAAGAACAAATATTATCAAACACAATACAATGTAAAAAAAAAAATATATAATATCATAAATAATACTGTTTGATTTCCATAAATTCTGGCACTAATCTGAGCTGTTGGTTATTTCAGGAAGTTTTGTATACAGGAATTTATAGGCTATGTCTTTAACCCCCTTACTGACCTGGGATGTGCACCTGCGCCTCTGATGGGGCGGGACCTAGGTCTTCAAATTCATTATACATTTCTTTTGTAATTTGATAAAAATACTTTTGGTATCTTACGTCACAATGTACCAAAATTGAAAATAATAATTGAAAACAGATTATGTAGCTAAACATTTGTCCAACAATTAGACATAAATAAACATATGCACCTAATCTATTAGACATAAATAAACACATTCATTTTGTCTCCTAGATTGTCTGTTTTTAAAACTGAGGGGAGAGTAGTGACATGAGTGAGAGTTTCCTCAGATGTGAATGTGTCCGTACAGGCTTTCGTGCATGTCCATGTTCTGTGTGTGTGTGTGTGTGTACATGTAATAGTCCGTGTTCTGTGTGCGTGTGTGCTTGTGTGTGTGCACGCATGCACTCGCTCGCTCTGCTCTACTCTGCCAAAAGGACTGACACACGTTGACCGGGCTTTGAAGAGGAGCTGTCATGCATGTTTGATCACAGGCTAAAACAGTCCTTTAGAAGGCCCCCAGTCTTGGCAAGCCAACCAGGAGCGCTCATTTTCTAGAGCAGTGATTTCAGATGTGTCTTATTTAGGATGTTGATCCTTAGCCATCACTGCATTTCCCTCGAAACATTCACTAATGACCAAATGCACCGTCCAAAAAAACAGACGGGTCCCTTCTTTTCCCTGAACTGCAAACACACCCAAACACACACAAACACATGCGTGCCCAATCACAAACATTCATGCACCAGCACACACGCACCCATTTACAACAGAATGTCCACTAATGACCAAACTTACCTTCAGAAGAAGGCTACTCCTCCCTACCAAGCTGGTCCGTCCCTAGGGATTTCCAAGCTCTCGCTCTCTTACACACACATACATGCACCACACACACGTGAACACACACAAATGCACCACACACACGGACAAGCACATATGCAGACATATACTGTACTTGCAAAGAAACACACATATCTAGCTTTGTGGGGATCTAAGACTTAAAATTTACCCAGAAATCATTGATTCTTATTTTCTGAAAGAAATCCTAACCGTAATCCTACGCAACCTTTTCCCTAACTGTATCCTCTTATGCTAAGGTTGACCTAGTTAAGCCTAAAGTTAACCTTTCCCTAATGCTTAACACTTAAATAACTGGTAATGCCTAAACTCCATAATTCCATGCCAAACTGTATTGATTTTCCCCAAACCTAAAACAGTAATGATATTTTCCCTTGTGGGGGAGTAGTGTAGAAGTGAATTTTAAAGACATGCACACGTGTACACACTTGCAGACCACCAGCTAAGCAATGTATTTCCAAAGATTGTCCAGGCAATAAGTTTAGAGACACATCACATCTGAAAATGTGGCTCTCCATCTACCTAACTAACAAACTAGCTTTTGTACCATTAATTTTTGAGTCCAATGATGTCCTTGTGTCATGAAATGGGGATGGGATGAAGACAGGAGATATTGGTTCATATAAATACATTACTTTTTCCTCTATTTTTCTATCCACCATATTGTGGAGTCTGTTAAGTCTTCAGTTACATTCGATGTGCCCTGAATTGCACCCTATTCTGTTGATAGTGTACTGCTTTTAACCAGGCCCCATAGAAGGAGTTTAAGCCCAGGAGTGACCATCCTCAGGAAATTGCCTTCTGTGGAATAAATATCAACATGTATGCAAATTGCATACAATTGCAAATATGTACAATTTAATAAGCATTTATGTATTTAACTAATATATTCCCCCAAAGAAATGTGAAGGACGAACGTATAGTATGTGAAAAACGAGGTATGGTATTTCTTCTCAGTGGCAGATAATCCGCGGGATAATGGTCCTCCATATTGTTTCAAGTGGCTAAGGGTCCTCCACCTTCTTTTCACCTGGGACAATGGTCCATCTTCCTTGGTTACCATTTTGCCACATGCTAATTTTGGCCTTCATAGAACAGAGTCATAGATGGCTTAGCAGGGTTCTGGTAGCAGGTGCAGCCAAATGCCAGATGCTAGGCCAGGCAGTGGTCTGGGCATCTTAGGGAGCCTGGGCAGAAGCAGTGTGCTGTCAGGAACTGGGTAAGGAGGCCAGTTCCTGACAGGCTGCCTCCACCAGGCTGCCTCCACCTGCGCGGCAGGTGGAGGCAGCCTTTTGAGGGGAACCAACAGGGCTGCCAGGAATGCAGGTGAAGCCACAGGAGCAGTGTGAGAGGAGTTGTCAGTGGGTTGTTGAGTGGGGAGTGGTGTTAGTCATGCCTGCTGCCTGGGGACGTGTGGCGGGGCGTTGAGAGGGGGCAGGAATGTTGTTCCAGGCTCTGAGAGGGCTTCAATAATTGGCATGGCTCAATTATGATTCTACAGATGGAGGATGGAGGACAAATTGAAATATTTTGTCCCAGTCCCTGAGGTTCCTGAAGGCATGTGCAGCAAGGGAGGTGGGGGACGGTGGCCAAAGCAGTGGAGGAGTGAAGGAGGACCGAGGCTGAGAAGGTGAGAGGAGCCACGAGAAGGGGGAGATGGGATGGAAGCTTGACGGACCATTTGTCGCTGTGTTAGCTTACCTTCTTTTTCTAATAGAGGAAAGGTAGAGAGTAATTGGACGGGTACAGGACCCAGGAACCAGAGGCTACAGTATAAGGGGTGCTGGGCTTAGGAGCTCCAAGCCAGGGGAAACTACTGTTAGAGGGAAGTGAATCGTATAAGGGAAGAAAGCACATTTTACAAAGGAGAACGACCTAGCTCTATACTTTACTGTAGTTTTACTTTTTTAAAGTCAATGGACCAGCTTGACCTGCAGTACATATCTGTTAGACAGAACTACAAGGGAGTGAGGGATGACACAGTTTAAATACTCCGAAGGTGGTAGATGAGCAATTCAATTCAGGTGAGATCGGCGGACTTGTGGCTAAAGAAGATTGAATGCAGGTCGCAGTTCGATGATGGCATCTAATCCATATAAGGAGTTCCTGTTCTAGGCTGTGTTCCAATATTTAAAAACAAACCCAAACATGGAGTTTCTGTTCTAGGCTGTGTTCCAATATTTAAAAACAAACCCAAACATGGATTTCCTGTTCTAGTCTATATTATAATATGGAAAAATAAAGCCCATATGCAGAATTTCTGTTCAATGCTGCATTCTAATAAAGAAGAACAAGCCAATATTAGGAAGTTCTTTATGTGGACTGGATGCGTCATCTGAAGCTTGAGCTCTCCTCATGAAACGTTCTTCATAATTTAAATCAACAACAGTCACATCCATCCGTGCGTTTCATTTTAAGAGACTACATAGATTACTTGATAGGAAGACAATGTCTGGCACTGGGGACAATGAACAGACTGAGCGATGCTGTCCCACCATGACTGTCAATAACAGACTTGCGGTTCGGTGAACTAGTGCACCACAGTCTGGCAATAGAAAACAATGTGCAAATGTAGTTTTTTTTTTGTTCATCAGCAGATATGAGGAATGAATTGGAAATCCTGAGAATTACCCGCTGATCTGCGGACGGCTGAGAGATTGATTGGGTTCATTACTGACACCATGTTAGATGGCTAGAATGACTGTTTTATATTTTTGTCCAGCTGAGTCTGGTGTTGTGCTAGGGAGAGGATCGTTAAAGGCAGTAGAAATATATGAGTGGTGTGTCTTTTATGAGGAGAGGAAAAGGGAAGGTAAGAGCAAATAAATGAGGTTAAAAATGATGCAACAAATGTTGTATGATGTCATAAAACTCAACCAACATACAGGGTCAAACTTTAAGAGGAGGGATGAGGTGATAACTTGAACATTACTGGAGGTTTCAGATATTCCACTCTTTTCTATCCTTGACAACCCAGGAAAACAATTAATGTCACTATATTTAACACACAAGATGACATGGTGCCATTCCCTGCTGTTTCAGGCAAGGTGCTGTAGTGTGTTCTGAATGCCATGAGCGATGTTTGACTATTATGGATGAACATTGCCTTGGTATACAAACCTGAATAACCTCTTCACTCCTGTCTATGTGTGCCAAAATTACTATATTTCACTGACTAACATTGAAAAGCTGTACACGTGATATTACAAACTTTCAAATGATGAATACGCAACAACCATTTGCATGACATACATTGACTCTCAAAAGCATCCACACCAATTGGATTTTTTTACCTTTCCTTGTGTCACAAAATGAAAAAAAAATCTAATCAGTTCTTGGCAATGATAAACACAAAAAACACTTATATCAGCCATACAAATATTTTATGACATTGTATTACACTCTTATTTGACAAAAACATTGTCTTGTTCTTGATCATTTAAATACATCTGCAGTATTGCAGATCCCAATTTGACAACCACATGTAGACCCGCTCAAAAGAAGTGAGTTATATGGTGAGCAGGATGTAATTTTGAACACAACTGAGCGATTTCAGAGCTCTCGTCAGTAAATCTAACCTTAGCCTCCAACAGGCCGCGTAGCGTTTCATTGTTCACAGAGTGGTGAACAGCAGATAAGGGCCAGGGACAATTTTTGTCTACGACCAAGAGACACTGGAAACCACTTATCGTGCTGCGCTGCGTTGTGCTTAGATGGCTTGGCTCTGTAATATGTCTCACTGGCAGTGAGGTGTGGAGCACACACACACACACACACACACACAGCAACACACAGATATGCACACACAGTAACACAAACACAGAGGAACGCACACACACATGAAAATACACGCAGGAACACACCCACAGGAACACACCCACAGAAACACACACATTCACACGGAGACTGTAAACTGCGATCGCACTCCTTTCTGTCAGGCATCGATGTCCCCTCCTCTATTCTATACAGGGAGTGTGCCTCTTCTGTTCCTCTATGTGTTTTGTTTCCATAAGCGGAGTCAAGCTTACCTAAGCAAAAGTCAATACGGATTACAAGGGAAAGCACATCCCCACACAAAGGTACATTATGCTTTAAAAGACGGTTAGAAAGGTGCAGTACATGGCTACATCAGCGTCTCCATCCGCCAACCCGTTACTTTGAGGTTGCTCGGTGGTTTACTAATGGACTTTGTGAGTGATTTGGTAGTAGGCTGTTTGACAATGTCCAGTACTAATACCCTAATACACGGTAGCCCATCTTGGGGTTAAAGCGGCCGTACGCAATGAAAAACAAAAGTACGCGATGGAACACTGGTGAATATATGGCGATTCAACCTCTCAGCCGCTTTCTCTTTTGACAAGAGGCAATAGTGTCCTTCTGAGATATGGACAAAAGGTAAACTGCCATAAATTAATTGTTTGCTTTGCACAAAACCCCCAATGGATGAAAATATACTGTACAGTGTTGCCGGGGACTTTAAAGACCATATTTTTAATTCATCCAACTGTATCTCCCTTATCGCTGTGGTTACAAAAGGCAATACAGTGACTACACTGCAATCAATCATCCATTCAAGTAGCAAAGTGTTCAGAAATCCATCCACACTGTACACAGCACTTTGTCACAAGCTCTGCGGCTGGATACAGCTCTGGCAGCCCTGTTTAGGACTTTCATTATATCCCAAATGGCACCCTTTTCCGTATATAAAAGCCATGGTCAGAAGTTGTGCACTACAGAGGGAAAAAGGGTGCGATTTTGGACTAACTTTCATCCTCCATTACATAAAACGAGATTACAAAAGGGGCCTCATAGATTTGATAGCATATATGCCATATTTGAGGGCAGTACTTTAAAGTTCTTAGATAGTATCAGTGCTGTGATTTTTGCCGCTGGTGCAGAAGGGAATTGATCAGAAAATACAATATTTATTGTAAACTTATGGGATCTGCCAAGTAATGACCTCACAGTCATTTGGGTTTCACTCCACATCACTATTTTGCTACTATAAAAGGTCTAGACACACACACACACACACACACACACACACACACACACACACACACATGCTGTCTATACACTGGCATTGGCTTACTGTACAGGCAAATGCAGTTGTCGTGCTCCCTGTGAATAAATTGTCCTTGAAAAGGGTAGTGTCACCTTGTTAGAGCGTAGATCGATCATCTTCGTCAGTTTTTTCTGACAGGACCGCGTTTACATAAAAGCACAGTTTGTTTGCTTTCATCCCGTGACCTATATCAATTGACACCCAAAACTTTGTGTCCATTGACACCCAATTATTCATTAATTGTAATATGTAATGATTGCATGTGGGCCGAGTCCAGAGTCTATAAAAGCTAATCCAGGTCAGAAGCATGACCAGTTAGACAAGGACATAGACAACCTGAGGGGAGAATGGTCAGCCGAGTGGCAGCTGGAATCGTCAGGTATCATCTTTATCTGCAACACAACCAGGAGGACTTTGTGCAGGGACAGCAACAACTCTTTCAAGCCTGGCACTGAGATGTGAGCCAAGACCTCAGGGCCTCCTAAGTTTAAATGGAGCAGGAGACCCGGAACATTTTGAGAGTGCATTCCTCAGATCTACAAGGACATACAATGAAGAAATAGATCTGACCCTACTCCCCCGGTATGATAATATGGCAGTGTAACCACTTGGGGCTGAAACAGGGGGGTCCAGTGATAATGTGGGGAGGCCCCGGACAGGGCCCAACAGGCAGGAAGTCAATCTACTCACATTGCCAAGCATCAACCAAAGGACCACCAACCAACCACAACCACCCTGAAAGAGGGCAGAGTATCGCCAAAAAATTATAATACAATGAAAAGGTTTACAATAAACCTCTGCCTTAGCCTTTACAGTTATCCAGTGCTGAGAGGCTAGTACTGGAGTAATGTGTCCAAATCTTTTTGTTCCAATTAAGATTCTAGCAGCCGTGTTCAGCACTGAATTAAATGTATTGATTAATCAGGGTAACTGGAGAGACGAGCATTGCAGTAATCTCATCTAGAAGTGTTTTTGCAATGTTCCGAAGATGGAAAAACCATCTCATGAGATATTTTTTATCTATCTCAAAGGAGATATACCTTTTATACCTCTCAAAGAAGAGTTGCACAGTTTTCTTGGGATATGAACATGCAATCGTCGAGGTTCACTGTGAGATGTGTCGACAAAATTCTGTGTTTCTAGGGTCCTAAAACGTTTAAAAGTTCTCCAGCATACACTTCCTCATATCTGAAACACATGCTTCCCACGTAGCTAAATGTGTGTCATCAGCTTAACAGTGAAAATTGACATTGTACATCCGGATGACATCACCCAGAGGCAGGATATATAGTGAAAACAATAGTGGTGCCTGGAGGAACATCACAACATACCTTTGATTTGTCAGAGGACAGGCCATTCACACATACACACTGATATCGTTCAGATATATTAGATTTCAACGAGGAAGATGCTATTTCTGCTATTTTCAGTGAGTTTGGTAAGAATCCAGAGGATAAGGAGAAATTATTTATGTCCAACATTGGCTGATCTAGAACAGGATGTACCTCCTTAGGTTTCGTTGAAACCTGGTTGAGTTGAATTTGGGGTTATTAGAACTCATTATTAAGTTAGTGAGTGTCGGGCGATACAGGATCAAAGTGTCCCCATTGACACCTGGTCAGGGACGTTCTGGGCATTCTTAGGACAACTGAGATTTTGAGGACTATAACTATTTAAGGAGGAGTCATTTATTTGTTTTCAAATGGTGATGATCTTTTCATCAAAGAAGTCCATGTATTAATTGCTGAAGACCCACGTCACATGTTGTGCATAGCTTTCCGTTAACTTTGCCTCCGTATATAAGAGAAATGTTGCTTCGTCTTTTTGCCTCAGTCATGTTGGAGAAATAAGCTGATTGATCAGATGTGAGTGATTTTCGGTGTAATAGTGTACTGTCTATCCAGGCTAGTCTGAATACTTCCAACTTGATGGAGCGCCACTTTCACTCCAAATTTCTGGAGGCTTGTTTGAGTGCTCTAGTATTGTCTGTGTACCAGGGAGCATGTTTCATGTTGCATATGTCTTTCTCATATGACACCTTAGTCCCTATATGTAATAACACTTTATACTCTATATCAATTGACACCTTAGTGCCTATATCAAACGTCACCCTACATTGTAAATGAAGTGACAACCTAAGCCCTTAATCAAATGACACCCTAGCTCCTATATTGAAATGTTCCCCTGGTCCTTGTATTAAATGGCATCCCAGGCCAGACAGTGGACTACTGATCAGAGATGTTGAAAATGAAAAGCAATTCCTTACATTGGGAATAGGTTACCACTGGTTATGGCCTGTTACAGACACTCTAATTGGCCTGCTTCACTCCCCTCTGACATAAATCAGACCATATTACCATGGAACACATTACTGGAGGGCATGTGACATGCACTTTAAAGATGAACAATCACCAGCAAGTGCAGAGAGGGCTCTGTCTTCATAAAGATGGGGAAGAACATTTCCAGACAAATACCATATAACAGTAAGTGTGGTCTCAGAAGGTATGTTTGACCATCTCACCACTTGGGTCATCCACTGATGTGAGAAAAAAAAATCCTCAGCTGAGAGTACGCTGTGTGTGCGTGCGTGTGTGATTTTCGGCCAGTGGCTGGGTGCTCCTCTGAGATTGTGGTGGTGGGCAACCAGGCTCTGTGGCGGGGGGGCAACCAGGCTCTGTCACGGTGGGGGGCACCGCATGAACCTCAGAATTCTCACATGTACAGTATTTGTCATTTATGCACCGAAAAAAAAAGATATGATAATGCACTCTGTGCGTGGGCGTGCGCACGTTTGCAGACTGAGTAATCAACGCAGTGGATTATGACTACCGTGTGTCTACTGTAAGTCTGCATGTCTCTGTGTGTTTCCATGTCCGTGCGAGTGTGCATTTCTATCCATTCCTGTGTGAGTGTGTGTGTCATGGAGCTCTGTGTGTGTTAGCGTGTGTGTTGTGTAGATCTGTGTCTGTCTTTGTCCTCCCTGTTTGTGTCCTTATCCGGTAGTTTATAATATAACAGTGTCCTCTATCTTCTGTTATTGGGCCCGTAGACGTCAATCAACAATGGAGGAGGCACATTTGTTGAACATTCCCATTGAATGTTGAAAAGCAGCAAAGACCATCTGCAAGCTAACTGATGCCTGAAAAAGTATATTAAATTGATATACAATCTTCTCTTCCCCGCATTTTGACAAGGAGGGGCTCTTTTGTATAGATTTGTATTTTTACAATTACCTTCTAACTGTTCTGTTCAAATGAATTTCGTCTTGTGTTGGATTTGCACAGGTTTCAAACATTTCTTTTATATTTTCAGTGTTTTGTAGTGGCTGTGTTTTGTGCTGTGTTTTCAGACTTTATTGATTTTGTATTTTGTATTTTGCATTTTGTTTGTTTTGTACTGTCTTTGTTCTGTAATGTCTATGTTTTTTACTGTCCGTTTTGTACAGTCTGTGTAATGTACTGTTTGTTGTGTTCTGCAGTGTCTGTGTTTAGTAGTGTCTGTTTCATACAGCCAGTGTTAGGTACTGTGTGTTCTTTAGTTGTTTTGTATCTTTTGTGTTTTGTACTGACTGTGGTTATTACTGTCTCTGTTTTTGTACTGTCTGTTTGGGACATTCTGTTTTGCACTTTCTCTGGTTTGAACTGTAGGGGTTCAATGCTCTTTCTTTCGATCTGTGAAAACTACTATCTGTGTTGTTCGACGGGTGCTTTATAGTGTCTGTGTTTTGTAGTGTCTGTATTTGTAGTGTTTGTTTTGTGCTTTCTGTGTTTTGTAGTGTCTGTATTTGTAGTGTTTGTTTTGTGCTTTCTGTGTTTTGTAGTGTTTGTGTTTTCTAGTGTCTGAGTTTTGGACTTTCTGTGGTTTGTACTGTGTGTTGTATTCTGCAGTTGTTTTGTACTGTCTGTGGTTAGTACATTCTGTGTTTTGGACTGACTGTATTTGCTCTGGTTTGTACTGTAGGTGTTCAATACTATTTCTTTTGTAGAGTACTGTACTATTATTTTAGATCAAAATGGTATGATTATAATAGTGCACTGCAGAGTAAACTGGGTACAATTTTGGATGCTATTGTGGCTTTTATTCCCACTTCATCAGAATACTGTTGTTATTTGACAAGGACCGCACTTGAGATCAACAAAAAAGCAGAACCTCACTAGCTTTTCTAGTGAAATCCCTAATGACCAATTTTTACATAAACTTGTAATTTACCTCCACCCAAAACAAGCGATGCCAACCAATCCTCAATGATGCTGCCTGTCTGAATTATAGGCGAGACAGGGTAATTCATCAGACCACCATCAAAGTGTTCTCATGTAGTCAGCACTATGAGGGAAGTATGTATTTCTGAGATGGTTATAGAGAAGGAGAGGGAAACCTTTTGAAAACAAATTTGTCACGGGGGGGATAATTTTTATCTTTATGATGACCTTGCAGTAAAGGAAACAACGAGCCAAATATTACTGAACCTTTCAACTGCCGTTTTTAAATGGATCTGGCTGCTGCTGTTGGACCAGATGTTACATCGGCTTTGTGTCCCAAATTACGCCTTGTTCCCTATGTAGTGTACTGCTTACCATACTATACCATACATAGGAAATAGGGAACTATTTAGGACACAGCCTCAGATCCAATGGACAGACAGACCTATCTTATGGCTGAATGGGATATATATCAAGCTCATGCTAAGGATATATGGCAGGAGAGGAGACAAAACAAGCATGCTAATGGAATTGGTGGAGTGTACAGGGCGACAGGCAGACCCCACGCCTCCACCTCATGGCTGTGTTGATAAGGCAGAGTGTGGAAAATAAATCAACCTTACAATGTGGCAATATGGCAGCAAAGAAAACAATACAAGAATTCTAATTATATTGCTGTGTGTTTTAGACACAGATGCAGAGAACGTCATCTGACTTCGACATGTAAACTGTTTCAGTTAATGTACAGAAACTGGAGTGACAGTGACAAGGACAGAGTGCAGTTTTTCCCCCAATGATTCCCCTCACATCTCAGACATACAGATTCAGATTTCTTGTAGCTTTTCTCATTTCAGTCCATCTGTTCGATGCTGTATGTTAATTTGATCCTCCTGTTATTGCTGGAATGATCCTGCCCAGCAGGAAACGCAAAACTTTAGTGAATTCAAGGTTTAAAAGCTTATCCATTAATTATAATGAAAGAAACATGTTCAAACAACAGCAGAGTTGTGGCAGTTTTTCTGACACAATGATCATCTGTTCAATTCACTAGAACATTGATCTGTCTTTAAAATGTGTCACTAGGCAAAACAATGTGGTATCATTGGATAATAAAGCTTGCTTCATTATGGTAAGATATGAGTGTTTTGGATGGCGGAGAGCTAGTTAATACACAACTACTTACAAAACAGCTGCCCTATAAAATCAGAACTCAAACTTCTAGGTAAAGTTTGCATTCCCACATCTAAGCTGTATTAAGTTGCAGGAAACTGCTTTGCATTGTCACACCTAAAGGAAGGGAGGATATTAATCTGACATTCTGTTAATATAAAATCTGATATCAATCGAATGTTACGTAAATATATACTTTGACGTGATGACGTAGATGGATGGAGTTCAGCTACAGTTGTGCTCAAAAGTTTGCATGCCCTGGAGATTTGGCAATACATGAACCATTTGTAAAGAAAACATAAGTGAGCAGGCAAAACACATGTCTTTTATTTCTTATGGCATTCACATTCAATGGTCGGTCATAATAATAAAACAAAACATGGCAAAAAATTAAAAAATTAACTGACCCCTGTTCAAAAGTCTGCATATCCTTAGTTCCTAATAGTGTGCATTGCCCCCTTTAGCATCAATTACAGCATGCAGTCATTTGTAATAGTTGCACTGGAGTCCCCGAATTCTTTGCAGTTGCTAAAGCTGCCCATTCGTAATGGCAAACTGCCTCCAGGTCATGCAAAGTTCTTGGTTTGTGTCCATAAACCTCTATTTTGGTCTTGTCACTCCAAATCACAGTCTGCCAGGACCTGTGAGGTGTGCCAAGGTGTTGTCGGGCATTATTGTAATGGCTTTTTTGTGGCATTGGTGCAGTAAAGGCTTCTTTCTGGCAACTCGAACATGCAGCTCATTTCTTTTCAAGTATCGTTGTATTGAACTCCTTGAAACAACCTCCCCGTCTTTTTCCAAAGCAGCTTGTATTTCTCCTGAGGTTACCTGAAAAACTAATTGACTATTTATACACAGACACTAATAGCAATTTAAAAAGCCACAGGTGTGAAAAATTCACCTTTAAATGCCATTTTCACCTGTGTGTATCACCTTATGTGTCTTTAACAAGGCCAAACATTCAAGGGTATGTAAACTTTTGATCCGGGCCATTTGGGTCATTTCTATGATCATTATGATTTAAAAAGGAGCCAAACAATTGTGTGATAATAAATGGCTTCATATCATCAAGATCCTTAAATAAAAGAAAGTTTTTTACATGATCAGTCATATTTCCTAAAACAATTTCTGCTGGGGTATACAAACTTACGAGCACAACTGTAATTGTTTTAAAAGTGTCATGAAATGTGAGAGCGTGTTATTCCCCATGACCAGATAGAATATATAGCTATATTATGTACATTTCATGTTTGTATTTCATTTCAACCATATCCTGTTGTACAATACATAGAACATTACATCTGACTCAGGGGAAAAACTATTATAAGAACTGTAATGCATTTTCCCATCTCCTTTCTGAGTGACAACCACATGGGATCTCATACACACACACACACACACACACACACACACACACACACACTCACACGCACACAGCATCTAACCACCCACAAATCTACACATCAACAGTACCAGTCAAAGGTTTGGACACAATTACCCATTCACATAAGTCCAACATTTTGACTGGTACAGTACTGTATACACACCTACACATGCAATCTCACACACACGCACACACACACACACATACTCATACACTGTCAACCCACACATAGTCTTACGTCGTTCCCTTTTCTGTTCAACAGAAGTCTGACGGGTTTGCTTGATTTAGCATCAAACAGCACCTAAACCACAGATTTATGACCCATTACGGCTGTCACTCACACCGCATTACATTGCACTCCCCTGTTCATACAGGCCCGGCCCAAACAACACGCTTTCCCTTCATAGAGCTATCCCTTTGACCAGAACCTTATGGAGGAAATGGGCTATGTAGGGAATAGGGAGCAATTTGGGACAGAGCGAAAAGGCTTGGACCGACAGGGCCTCTGCACTAAGAAAGATGTGAATTTAACTATGGAACAGCCATCGCCCTGACACAGGTGGAACAAGGGAGAGGGAGACTGGGAAGAGAGGTGTGTTCTGCTTCCAGAACTAAAATGATTTAAATTCTAATGTTCTTTCTTCTGGCACAAGAAAGACGTTTTAACTTAATAAATATTGTGTGTGCGTGTGTGCGTGCGTGCGTGTGTGCGCGTGTGCGTGTGTGTGATTGACTTTTTACAATAAGCTTGGGGAGCAGAAGTCCCCACAGAGGGGGTAAAAGCTGACTAATCGTTCAACACATGGAGAAATAATTTTGTTCTAGCATCTCCTCCATACTGCAAAAGCCAACAAGCTGCCTTTTGAGGAAATGTTGGAACAGGTGAAAGTTAAAACCTGCAACGGACATTTATCAGGTAAAATGTATATGGTGAGCACTGTGCGAGATTCGATTGAGGTTCACCTGCGTTGTGTTTTTCTGTGACATAAAGTTCATTTGCAAGTAGTTATACAGGGTTATTTTGTTACCAATATATTGTTATGTAATATAATATTACACTGATAAGGCCCTTGTCTGAAAACATTTGAGCTTTTGGTTACCGGCCCAGTGCTCCATTAGTCTTCACTAGGTAATACGCTATTCTGGCAGAAGACCCGAGCTGTGGTCTTTGTAAGCCTTTTTAATGTTATAGAATACGTACCATTTTGACATCGCTCTCTGTCACGCTCTCTTTCTTTTCCCTTTTTGCCTCCCTCCCTCCGGTGCTTTGTGTGCTATCGTTCAATATCAAACATCCTCTCCTCTACCGATCATCATGTGAAGGCTGGCAATACCAATAAGCCAATATTTGGCTTTAAATCACTGAGGTGCCTGAACAAATGGAACATAAAATTAAGCCTGGACAAAGACAAACACACAGAAAGTCAGATATACAGACAGAAAGACATGCAAAGATCTCTCACCTTCTTGCTTCGGTACATGTTAATGTTTTTGCATAGTACTCTTACAAACCAAAATGCAGATCATTCTTTAGCACCAACAGGTAAGCATTTGACTTGAGTTGAAAGACAAACAAAGAGCCTGACAGAAAAAAACGGAACCCCTACAGTTAAATCCTTCAAAGTAATTTCCAGCTGCCGGATTGTCTGGGTGGTGTTGGGTAGAGGATTGTCAGACCCACTGTAATATGTTGCATTATAGGGGTCTTAGTGTTTGTGTGGTTGTGTGTGTCTGTGTGTGTGGGTGTGGTGGATGCTGCCGTAATAAGTGGGCACCATGTTAGCTGAGTTGCTTGGCTTGACAGTCAGACAAACAGACAAGCAATCTGTGGCCTGGATGATTAGGCTGTGACCTTCTTATTCATACATTCAGCACTAGCTCTACGTGCTTCTCACATCACATACTCAGGTGAAAAGCCACAACACACTGATATGTTGGCAAAGATTGTTTCAGAGAAAGACAGACAGAATACGAAGAGACGGAGAATGAGAGAAAGTCTTCTCATGCGTTGTTGAAAAAGCATTTCAGTCACTTTGGCATCTAACCGCATGAACTGCAGAAAAACATTTGTGTGTGGAAACTCTGTCTGTGTCCTCAAACAATAAATGTGTATTCAAAATGGACAGAAATACTTCTTCCCTCAAGGCTGGGGAAAGACATGGATGCAGCTTGAGCCCCTCTCAACCTGGTAGTCTACAAAATCAAAAATATAAATGTTTCTTTCCAAAACTAAGTAAGGCCTGCAACAGATATATATTTTTTATTTGCCAGATCCAGTGAATCAGGTCCCAAAGAAGTACAGCTTGCCCTAAACATCAACACCAAGCTTCAACATGGCTCTAAACAAACTTTGAGAAATGGGCAAGAAGGGACATCTACAAAATAAAATCAATTATAAAAAAAACACAGAGTGCACAGAGCCCCAGGACATCAACACAGTTAGACTCTACCCCATCATGAGGAGGAAAAAAAAACAGAAGCCCTGTGAAGAATACACCCCCCCAACAAACAGGGAAACTGCCACATTGCTCAAAACAGAGTAACGGACTACCTGACTACCCGGCGCAGCCTAATATATATTATATAACCGTACACATGGTTTGTTTAGCCATCCATGCAATAAATAATATTGATCTGTGTTGCTGCCACTTCTAGCACAGAAGGATGTGCAGATTTCTCTCTAATCCTTTGGGAAAGACAGAGTTGGCAGACGACAAAGAATCAGGAGGGAAATGTTCAATTTGATGCTACATTTAAACCTATCACTGCATACAATATGTAAACAACAGATTGACGGCATTTATTATTTGAGTAGCTATATCGGCCAATAAGAGAATTAGCTAACTCACGCATCGATGATACATCAAAGCCCCATATGAAATGTTTTTCCCTAAAAATCTAAATTCAAAACTTGGGGGTTTTGGTCAATGTCAATGTAGCATATCAAATGAGCTGACAAGGTGAGGCGGGAATTATGCAATCATAGAATTAGGAATTATGGACCTACTATCTCTGTAGACTCCATGACAGTAAACATCATTATGCACCAGGACAACAATCTCTCCCTCAACGTCAACAAGACAAAGGAGTTGATAATGGACTACTGGACAGAGAGAGGCAAGAACGACCCTTCAAGAACACACTCACCACATACAAATGTTGATGCGGTTATTGTTTATTACCTGTCTGCTGATACCCCTGCCTGGATGTCCGTAGAAATAAATGACTCATACATCAGGACACAGTCGCGGTAAATTTTACATTTTAGTCATTTATGAGAAATTTTTATCCAGAGAGACTTACTATTGGTCCATACATTTTAGGATGGCTAGTTCAAATAACAACAGAACAGTGCATTCTACCAAATGAACCCAGTAGTGATCAGTGCATTCAACTAAATGAACCCAGTAGTGGTCAGTACATTCTGGTAAATGAACCCAGTAGTGGTTAGTACATTCTGGTAAATGAACCCAGTAGTGGTCAGTACATTCTACTAAATTAACCCAGTAGTGGTTAGTGGTTGGTGCATTCAACTAAATGAATTGGCTGCCAGCAAAATGGAAGACAAACAATAAATATTGCAAGAATTAGTTTACAAGCGCTAACATTATTCCGCAAGCACATATGTTTCATGATCATTTATAAAAATAACGACATGTTTACTGAACTTTTTTTTCTTTGAGCAAGGTAAAGTTATTAAAAAAAGTGTTGGATGGTGTTCCACATCCAGTCACTATGAAGACACACTCGTTCTTCCTAACTCATTGCTGGAGAGAAAGGAAACATCTTAGTGGCGATGTCACCATAAAGTCTGAGGATGAAGAGGATGAAGCAACAACACTTGAGTTTCTTCTTTACAAATGCAACTATTCTAATACATCTAGCCTTTTTGCCAAAGAAGTAAATTATTATAATTTTTTTCAAAATTATATTGGTTAAACAGAACATTTACAGTGGCTTCGGAAAATATTCCGAACCCTATACTTGCTCCAGAAGTTGTTGTCTTATGCAATTATTATTATTTTTTTTAAATCAATCTGAACACAATAACGAATAATGACTAAGTAAAAATGTGTTTTAAAAAGTTTTTTACAATTAAATGAAAATAAAAAACTGAAATAGCTGATGTTTATGAGAGGCATGTCACCATAAAGAAGCACAATGGCATGGTGGTGGACATTGCATACAAGACAAGTAAATAGAAGTACCTTGAATTCATTGGGGAGGCACAAAAAGACCTTGACACCTGAAACATGTAGCAAGGGCCACATACAATACAGACCAGAAGGGCGATTCAAGGTGCACAACCCTTTAACTGTGTCTTATATCCAAACAAGCTCAACACAACACTTTAACACTGTGCCAAGAAGGAAAGCTCCTCCTACTCCACATTATTATTATATTTATTGTTGTTTTTGCTTTTTTATCACTTTTTAACTCTAACTCTATTCTCTAACATTGTTAACCAAATAGCACAGATTTTGTGTAATTTGCCAATGTGAATCTGTATGGGGTTGAAACACTGCCTTATATACCCATATTTAGATAAAAAAGACCCCCTTAATAACGTGACTAACACATTAAGTAGCAGTCAATAAAGTTAACTGTATGTGTGCTTTGCACCTGAGCTTCAGAGGGCGCTAATTAGTTGACTAGCAGGGAGACGCAAAAGACTGAAGGAAACAGGTTTTATAATTAACCTGAACTTCAAAGTGGCAGCGCTAATTAATGTCTTCCTTCTACATTCTATACAAGTTGGCATGCATAATAGTTAGAGCTGACAAACCTTTTGTTTGATGGAATTACCTGTCGAGAAACACACACAGGTCACTATTGAAAATGTGGTGTCTTATGGGTCAATATTAAAAATAAACTGTCTTATAGAGAATGGAGGTATTATGTACAGCATTGTACTGTATGTGTATTGTAGGTGCATCTTGCCAAAACCTGATCTTATCACATGTCCGAATAACAGTTTAGGTTACTTTTGTTTAGTATAAAAATAATTATCTAACTCTTAAATATCGCAATTTATTCATTAAACATGAAGACATCATTTAGAACTATGTTAATTAAAGGATGTTAGTATGAGAGGTTATTGCAAGGAGGAAAGAATAGTAAGGAATATTACACTTTCTTCCACTGACAGTGATTGTATATGATTCCCTTGATCTTTTCTGGCATTTCACTGGTCGCCTTTCTCTTAATCCCTGGATTATCAGGGAGCATTAACAAACACAAAATACACTGCACAGTGGTTTTTTTGTCAAAAGTCGTGCACTATTCTGTGAATAGGGTGCCATTTGGCACACATGCTTGGAGTGTGGATATTGTCAACTCCATTACAAGTCTTTCGATTAATCAACATACTTGGCAAGGTTACACTTTTTGAGATAAATATTAGTCACAGAGAGAACAGAAGAGGCTGTCTAAAGCTCAAAGTACCCCTCAAACTCAGAGAGAGATTAACTGGCTCCCTTATTGTTTGTGAATGTACGTCAAAAGATTTTGGAACAAAAGCAATGTGATTGAAATGTTTCTGTTCTCTTCCTGTACTTTGGATGACAGGGACATATATCGCTCCTCTTGTCTTAACGACAACGACAGAAGGCCTTAGATCTCAGCCTGCTGGTCCCCAAGGTGACGCCTGGCTGCTATCTAAACACCCAATAATACCTTTCATCTGAGGTACAATCATTCCAAGGCTTTATGGGTAACCAATGAATGATATTGTATTGTCTGTACACTGAACAGTCCACACAAGCAGAAGTGTGCTTGATCTTGGTTAAATATTAATGGCAAATGACTCGCTACTTAAGTACCATTAGTAGCATGAGTTCTATCAATAGAAGCGGGGGAAAAAATGAAGAAAAATAAATGATAAATACGACAATTCTATTTCATCATTAGACTTTCATTATAATTTTGTGTCTGTAAGCAACATGTCCATGTCCCTGATTAAGTGGATAGGAAGACCAAATTAATGATATCCTCCTGCATTACCGAAATGTAATGAATGTAGAATAGGGGCAATTCGAAAAAGGTCAGGATACTAACGGTTCATCCTTTACGTCTGTACATTTGATTGCATGTCGGTGTAGTTGGGAGAGGGAGCGACAGAGAGTGAGAGAGATAAAGGGAGAGGGAGAGACAGAGGGAACGAGAAAAAGGTAAAGGGAGAGTGAGAAAGTGTTGGGGAGAGCAAAAAAGAATGGCAGGGTGCACATCTGTGAGAGAGAGACACAGAATAGAGGGTGATGTTTGTGGAGAGAGTAAACCACCAACTGAAGGCAAAAATAGGATGAATAAGAAAGAGAAAAACTGAGGGAAGCAGTGGAGAAATTGATATAGGTGGGAAAAGATAGTGAGAGAGAGTAGAGAGAAAGACGGAAGACAGGAGGGCAGTGAACGTGATTGAAAGGTAAAAACGGAAATGGAAAGAAAGGAGAAGTGAGTGAGAGGAAGAGAAAGACAGGAACAGCGAGGGAAAGAGGGAGGATGGCAGAGAACAAGGGATGACCAGAAACAGAAGAGGAGAGCTAGTGGGGAAAGTGCTACAGTGCCCCCTATAGCCTCAATGTAGAACTACACCAATACGCTGGTCGCTTAGACACTGATATATTCTTGCTGTATTCTACAAACCCAGTGACTCAAAGCACTAAACGGTAATGGCATTAAACTTTTACAGTAGGTCCAATGTGTTCAAAGGCTGTGTCTAAAAGAGCACCCTACCCCTGATTGTCTTTGGGTCAAAGTAATGCACAATATAGTGTATCATTTGACATTTATTGTCTCATTCTTGGTTTCCTATACAATGGCCTAGTTTCTTTCCAAATCATAGCCATTTTATCAACATTTATATGTGTGGACGTAAATATCCAAAGAAAGTCCAAACTATGAACGTTAAATGACTGTGGCACTAAGCTAAATGTTCCTATGCCTTTAGAGCATTCATAAAACCCAGTTGATTTTCTTTCCCATGAGTCAGTGTCACAGTCGCTTTTAAAACAGTGCTTCTGTGTTTGTGGTAGAAACTTCTTGTATGGTTTACTTTGTCCGTGAGGCTCTACTGAATAACCCAGTTTAAGGTCATTTGTGTGTCACATTGCATATGGCTTGTGGAATGCAGTGTTTGTTGAGACTAAAAAAAGTTCTGGAGAGCAGTGGGCCAAGACTGCGCTACATCACAGCCGGCGCTACATAAGAATTAATTCAGGGTTAATGGGGTCCTTATTCTGAACAGTTCTTCAAGCTTAGGGACCTATCGGTTGGAAAAAAATACGAACGAATACACTAGCTAGACTCAGTAGTCCCTGGAACACGGGTTATTGTTAATTTTTCTGAATGAATCCCAAAAGCTAATCTTTTTCTTTGAAATGCTCAAGCTGCTTTTGGAATACGATTAGGCCAGAAAGTAGTAGTCATGTCTAAAATAAAATGCAATCTCCTCAGCCATGTTAAGTTTTCCATCTGTTTGAACATTGTATTTCACTGGCTCCATGTGACACAAACGTGAATACGTCATACTAGCGGATCTATGAAAGCCAGAATGACCCAGTGAAAAACCAGTGTCATCCACGTAGAGTGTAACAAAAGTTGGTGTGAGCCTTTGATCTGCTCCTAGAGGCACGGCTGGTCCTAGGCATAAGCAACATAGGCGGTTGCTTAGGGTACTGACCGCTAGGGGGCCCCAGTCTGCTAGTGAGTCCCGTACCAATAGGGAAGAGGGGGCCCCAAAATCGAATTTTGCTTAGGGCCCCCAAAAGTCTAGGGCCGGCCCTGCCTGCGGGTTCATGCTCTACAGACATTTATAGAATACACTCTCACTTCACACAGGAAGTGCAGCTCGTACTAAACCAGGCACTTGTCAGCTCACATCTGGGCCACCACAAATCACTGTTGGTACCATTCCCTGTTTTTGCCTTGAAACCCCTTGCAATTCATCTGGCACGTTGAAGCTCTCCAATTTTTCCAATCATCCTGTTCAGGCGCACATTGTCTTAGCTTTGAGCATAAACTTGCATCCACAGCAAGATGATGGTTCTTGCCCCACCTTCTCACTTCCATCTCTTCGTTCTGACACCTCTGCTCCTTCTCTGTCCTGGCTCCAAAAACAGTCAGCACAGCTACGTCCCCACATGCTTGCACTTTAAATGTTGTCTTCATTCTAGTACAGACTTTAGTGATGGCTGCATCATTGATTAAAATGTACTGACTGTTACTGAGTGGTGTGGTTGTCCCACTTAGCTGTGTTGGAATGAATGTACTGACTGTAGGTCAGTCAGGGTAAGAGTGTCTGCTAAATTACTAAAATGTCAAATGTAATGTTTCTTTTTACCGTAGCAGTAAAGGCCAATTTCACTGTGATTTCTAATAATTGTATATATTTATTTTTATATACCTACGGACATTTTAACAGATTAAAATCTATTTTTAAACATTTAGAAAAGGCAAAGACTTTAGTAACGTATTTCATTAAACCAAAAGACCACTGAAAATAGCTCCATTTTGATTGGTTTATGACAGTGAGGGTTAGTGAGATTTTGATTGATTACTGACAATGAGTGCCAGGGACACTTTGATTGGCTTAAACAAATGGACAGCAGCTACACTTTAACCCCAATCAGAGATAAAGACAAAGACAAAACCACTGGGGATGGAGAGGTATTTCACAGCACATTATAATGGCAGAGAATTACCTTGATGTGTGTGTGTGTGTGTGTGAGCGCGTGTGTGTGTGTGTGTGTGTGTGTTTGTGCGCGTGTGTTTGTCTGTGTGTGTGGGTGGACGGGTGTAGGTGTCTATGTTTATGTGCATGGGTGCGTGTGTGCAAACGTGTGTGTTTGTGTGCGTCAGCGCTCTATTCTGTCTCCAAGGTCAATCACCACATCGGCGTTACCATGAGAACGAGGGACCTGGAAAGACTTGATATTCACAGTCAGCTGTACATTTGAAATAGCAATTAAATAGCATTTACTTCTTTTGTAAATAGAATGGAAACAAAATGCAAATGGTTAGTGTGTATCAGCGTTGTTCGGAAAACATTGTTAAATGATGAAGAGGCAAACAGCATGCTGAAGACGGAACAAAACATCAATATCAACAGCTGAATGCAATATTAAAAGCATTTAGTTGTGTAGTGCTTTCTGCCAGGTGCCGTCTGTCCTCATGCGTGTGGGTGGTGACTGGTTATGTGTGATGTCACAAGGGTAGACCACACGGTCAGTACACACCTGTGCACCAACCCCCACACAACCTCCCCTCACAAACACATACATTAATATACACATATGTTAACACCCCCACAACAACCCAACCCCTATCCTAAAAACAACACTGTCTCCTCATGTGTGTGAATGTGTAAAAGCTTTGTCGGTCTGGATCAAAGTGGTTGCCAATGTCAATCTTCCAGAATGACCAATGCTAGCCAGCAAACATGACTAGAAAATGTTCTCCGTGTAGAGAAGCAACCAGGTAACCAAAAACGACCAGGCCGACAATAAGATAGAGAACGGGACAACCAGATATGCAACCAGACAGACAACTAAACAATCAGACAGGCATCAGGCAACCAGACAGACAACCAGGCGGGCAAATGCACTGCCGAATGAATGGCTCCCCATTTCCTCTGCGGCACATTAGGTTTGACCCAAAGTCCCCTGAGTATTGCTCTCTCTAGTATTGCCTTCCATATGGATAGGGTATAAGGAGAGCAATACTGGGTGGCATTAGTGATGGTGGCTGTGAGTCGTGGCGACGGGCCTAGAAGTTGTACTTGTCCCTTAATAAAGTGTTTGGCAGCAAAGCCTGGTGGGAGGAGGGGCTGTTATCGATCTGCCACGGCCTAATAAATGCATTTCCCCGCAAATAAGGTGTGTGTCTTAAATGGTCATGCATTTATTCATACCTTTCTGATGATGTCGTCCCATCAAGGGACAACAAAAGAGATTCACCTTCCAATGTTCTCATAAGTTGTATTCCAAATGGCATCCTGTTCTTACTGCAGCGCATTCAGGCTCTGGTGAAAGGTAATGCCTTCCATATGGATAGGGTTCCATTTGTGATTCAAAAGAAATTCTTATTATAGAGAGGTGATTTTTGACACCAGGATGAATGTAATACAGTCATAGTGTTCACATTTGGTCCATGTGTCATAATGACATTTGTATCCTTATAATCTTTGATCTTTAGTCAGATCCTCATTAGCTTTGACCACATCCTGAATTAGTTACAAACATAATAACACTCCCATACATAGGGGTCAAAAGTAGGGGCACTACAAAGTTAATAGGGTGTTTCTTTAGGACTCACAGGTGCTCTTGAGCACATAATTACTCTCTGATACAACACATTAGGAATGAACTGTAATTAAATGTCCTTTTTCAGACACCTTTGTATAGCTCTTCTTCAGGGTACTTGGTGAGTTTTCTCATGTGTGCCTGATTGCACTGCACAGAGTAGCCGACCTATTGCTTTTTCTATTATGTGCATAAAATATCACCGAATTAATGAAAATCACAGTTTTCTAAGCAGGTGCCGTTTCATGGAAAACTGCCCGGAAGATTAGTTTTGTACAAACGACACTTCCATTCCACTCAGCATCAAATGGATCAGTCTAGCCTGACAAACACACAAGGGCCAATGAGGAAGTGGGAGATAGGGAACACAGCATTATTTTAGGCACACGGCCAACGACTCTAGAACAACAGAACCACCGGGTTAGCCAATGAAACCCTCACGCTGCTCCACTTAGCTCCAAAGAAGTTCGCTTAGGAAGACGCGGATATTATAAAAGGTGAAAGGATGGCAGGATGACATTAGGGGGATGAGGGAAAAAGAGGATGACAGAGGGACAATAAAATCAAGGCCGTCCAAGAACCCAGATGGATTGATGAGCCCGTTGAGTGGCTGTGGCAGAATGCCAGACAGGCATCCAGCACAGAGCGGCACAGAGGTCAGAGCACAAGCAACTCTCCCTCTGAAGAAATTATGCATTGAAGGTTCACTTGTGGGTAGAGCGAGAGGGAGAAAGAGGAGCGGTCGGGGGTGGAGCGGGAGGGGAAGGGTGGAGACGGAGGAGGGTGATGGAGAAAAAGAGGGAGATGGATGAGTGAAAAGGGATGGAGTGAGGAAGGATGGGCATCCAGGTGGAAGAGATTTAGGTGGGGAGGAAGATGGAAGAGAGAAGGAGAGGGGAGGTGGGGGACAGAAGAGTTAGTAAGGGAAATGGATAGAGTGCAGGAGAGGGAGGGTGGCAGGGGAGGGGTGTAATGTAGTTGAAGATGACATGAAGTAAAAGATCAAAGAAAAAAGATGGAGGAGGGGAAGGTAGGGAGAGGGGGAGGAAAGCCTCTTGATGCAGGGCGTATGTATGGGTGGTGGGAGGTTAGGGTTACCTTAGATTAAAGCTCAGTGTTATTACCCTTGATAAATATGAAGGCTCCTCCTTCATTGTTACAGAACCCCAGCCCTGTTCTATCTGGTTCAATCATTAAAAAGACCAGCCAGCTCCTTTCTCAGTTTTTAATATTTGACATCAAAGCGCCACAGCACGACTAACTGATCTACTCTCCTACGATATTTCCAGATATCCTCAAGCAGCAACCAGATCTAAACTGTTGTCCACTATTGGAAGTAACACCACGCTCACAAGTTTTAGGGCAGAGAGCAAGTCTTCACTGATATTATTAATCAAACTTATAACACGGCTTCTGAGATATCCGCATATCTGGATGCCTTAAATGGGTTTTGTGGCTTTAATTGTGAAAATAATCTACAGTCTCCCTGCCTTTCTCATTATAATATCCATGACAGGTTCGAAGCCTTTGACAATTCCATGTTATCTGCACTGTCAGAAGTTGTACATGTTGAATTTGTACATGTCATTAGGGCGTCAATACTTTTACCTTGCTCAGCCTGATTAAAATAAAAAACATGGCAGACAATATGTCTAGCCTCAGATCCATACCAATCTTCAATGTTGAGGTAAATATTAAAAGACAACTCTATCATTCTGTCACACCAGTAACATTGTCTCATTGTAACATTGATAACAAGGTACACAATCTGAGTGATCTCATGTTTTTTCTTCACCACAACCTTCGGCAATTATCTTTTTTTGTAGATTATAGGTACTGTTATTGCACACTGCTAGCATCAGGAGCAAATGCTAACAGATATATGAGCAAGCGCGTTAGCCTAGCTTTTTATCGTTAAAATCTTGAAATATCAAGTTGTGACTAATTATTTCAGAACCCAAGGCATGGCTAGCAGCATCAATGTCTGACAAGTGCAGCCAAATAATCAATGACACCTGTTTTTGTGCAAATGAAAGTGACAACAGGTGCACTGGAAAGGCAACAGCAAGACTTTTTGACAGATTCTTCTCTAGTTTTGCTAGTGTCCTTGTCACTACTTGTAGCATGAGGCATTACCTGCAGCCTGTTCAGGTTGCCCAGGCAGTCCAGCTCCTCCAGGATGGAACATCCATACAAGAAGGTTTTTAGTATCACCTAGTACAGTCTCAAGAGCATGGAGGAGATACCAAAAGACAGGCTGTTACACAAGGAGAGCTAGACAGTGCCATAAAAGGGCATCAACCCAGCAGCAGGACCGGTATATAGCTCTGAAAAAATTAAGAGACCATTGCAAAAGTATCTGTTTTGCTGGTTTTATTATTCAAAGGTATGTGTTTGTGTAAAACTACAGAGAAAATGACTCCCAAATTCCACATAAAATTTTTGTCATTTAGAGTATTTATTTGTAACTGGTCAAAATAACCAAAACATTATTGTTTTCAGACATACTGTAAAATTATGCAAATAATTTTTCAACAATATATTAATGATTTTACTTCAGAAATCTATATTTGGTGGAACAACACATATTCTTAATCACAGCTTTAATGCGTCTTGGCATGCTCTCCACCAGTCTGTCACATTGCTGTTGGGTGACTTTATGCTGTTGGGTGACTCCTGGAACAAAAAGTCAAGTAGCTCGGCTTTGTTTGATGGCTAGTGACCATCCATCTTCCTATTGATCAAATTTCAGAGGTTTCCAATGAGGTTGTGCAAGGAGGAACAGTAGGAGCACTGCCAGAGCCCTGCAAAATGAACTCCAGTGGACTAATGGTGTGCATGTTTCTGACCAAACTGTCAGGAAAAGACACTCTGAGGATAAATTGAGGGCCCTATGTCTTCTAATGGGACCTGTGCTCACAGCCCAGCACCATGCAGCTCGACTGGCATTCGCCAGAGAAATCCAGATTTAGCAGGTCCGGTATTGGCGCCCTGTTTTCTTAACCAATGAGAGCAGGTCCCCAGCCTCATGTGGCCAGAGGGTGTAGGCAGTTTCTGGATAACGAAGGCATTGATACCAATGACTGGCCCTTACATCCCCGGACCCGAATCCTATTGAGAACCTCTGGGATGTTACGTATCAGTACATCTGAAGCCACCAAGTAGCGCCACAGATTGTCCAGGCACTCACTGATGCCCCAGGACATACTCCGCCATCATTAGGAGTATACCCAGATGTTGTTGAGACTGCATACAGGCACGTGGGGCCATATACACTACTGAGACACGTTATGTTGGAACAGCCTATGATTTCAATTGTTTATTTAGATTTTCGATGTCAGTTTGAATCCAGCCATCGATCAGTTGTGATTTTGGTTTCCATTGACCGTTGTTATGTCATTTTGTTATAAACGAATGACACAATATGTGATTTAAGGGTTCCCTAGATATTTTTGAGCAGTGTACTTATCACTCACTATAAGATACCACAACATCAGATATACAAGATGTCTCTAATTAGTGCAAGTTAGGTAAACCTTGTAAATCCTACTTCCCAAAACTGTTGTGTGCATAGCAAACTAAATGTATGTGCACAAATGGCTACCTACAAATCGTTACCAGGCTACAGTCCCCTCCAAAAGCAATGGAACAGCAAGGAAAATTCCATTGTTTTTGTTGGCCACTGAAGACATTTGGGTTTAAGATCAAAAGATGTATGAGACAAGAGTTCAGAATTTCAGCTTTCATTTCCTGAAATTCACTTCTAGATGTGTTAAACAACTCAGGACATACCACCCTTTGTTTGAACCCACCCATTTTTCAAGTGAGCAAAACTATTGGAACATGTGACTGACAGATGTTTCTTGTTGCCAAGGTGTTGCCTTTTTGGTTGATTGTTTAAACTTTAAATAGCTCTGCATGATTAGTCTTTAGTCCGATAAAGACTGCATTTCTTGTTAAAGAGGAAAAAAACTGAATTAAGACCAGAGAGCTGTCTATGGGAGAAAAGCAAGCCATTGTAAAGCTGAGAAAAGAAGGAAAATCGACCAGAGCCATTGGGCAAACATAGGGCATAGCAAGCAGAACAATTTGGAATGTCCTGAAAAAGAAATAAACTACTGGTGTACTGAGCAACAGATGTCGAACAGGTCGGCCAAGGAAAACAACAGTAGTTGATTACAGAAATATCGTGAGAAAACCCCACAAAAATCAGTAAGTGACATCACCAACGACCTCCACAGTGCAGGGGTGAAGGTATCACAATCCACTGTTCGAAGAAGACTCAGAGAGCAGAAATATAAAAGCCACACAACAAGATGCAAACCACTCATCAGCAGTAAGAATTGGAAGGCCAGATTGAAATTAGCAAAGAAGTACAGAGATGAGCTGCAAAAGTTTTGGAACACAATCCTATGGACTGATAAGACCAAGATTAATCTCTACCAAAGTGATGGAAAGGCCAATGTGTGGAGAAAGAAAGGACCTGCTTGTGATCTGAAGCATACAAGTTCATCTGTGAAGCATGGTCATGGCTTGGGCGTGCATGGCTGCTTCTGGAACATGCTCATTAATATTTATTGATGATGTAACTGATGATGGTAGCAACAGAATGAATTCAGAAGTGTACAGAAACATTTTGTCTGCCAATTTACGGAGAAATGCATTGAAACTAATCGGGAGGAGGTTTATCATGCAGCAGGACAATGACTCAAAGCACACTGCCAACAAAACAAAGGACTTCATCAGGGGGAAAAGTGGAAAGCTTTAGACTGGCCAAGTCAATCACCTGACCTTAACCAAATAGAGCATGCATTTTACCTCTTTAAGAGGAGACTGGAGGGAGAAACACCCTGAAACAAACAAGAACTGAAAGAAGCTGCAGAAAAATCCTGGAATAGCATCGCAAATGAAGAATGCAAAAGTTTGGTAATATCAATGGGTCGCAGGCCTGAGGCAGTTATTGCAATCAAGGGTTATGCCACCAATTATTAAATGTTATTTACTTTAAGATAATTTGTTACATTACTTTTGCTCACCTAAAATACTGTGGTCTAACAGTGATATGCCCTAAAACATCTAGATGTGAATACCAGGGAATTAAATCTGAAATTCTGAACTCTTGTCTCTTACTCATCTTTTTATCTTAAACCAAAATGTCTTCAGTGACCAACAAAAACAAAGGAATTTGCCTTGCCTCCAATACTTTTGGAGGGGACTGTATGTTGACACCCACCACATTGAATTGAGAAAGTACAGACATCTTCATAGAAACACGCAGGGTCACCAGACTTAGGCTTTTGGGGCTCCAGCCCCGGATGTTTTTTGGTCAGCCCTGAGTGTTCTGTGAGCTGACATAGATACAGCGATGGAATCAACATGTGCAAGGCGAGCCGACAAGTTCTTTTATCGTGACTTCTGCATGCGCTGTGTATGAATTGTGCAGGCTAGCAGGAAAGACTGACCCCCCCAGGCAAGGAATCTCAACAGGCACTGTGTTGTTGAAACCAGTGTTGGCAGATATCACAAGACAAAGCAAATTGGTCTCTAAAAACAAGCAGCTGGAGATGAACCCCCAAAACCAATATTTTTACTGTACACACACATGAACAATTTCACTTAGAGACAGACGCCTGCTCTAATGCGGCCGAGTACCTGACGTTGAAGTTACCTTCAATAATTTTATTTGGGGAAGGGAAAGCAGCAGAGCTGGACAATTAATGGGGACGTTGTAGTTTTAATTATTTAGACAAATTGGCTGACCAGTGTAAAACTTATAGATGCAGATAATTCATTTTGTGCACTACTTTATGACACAATGAAAATAACGACCAGGTATATTGTTCACACAGACATTCCTCCACGAGGGGCGTCTCAGGCCATGACTATAAAACATACCTAAGAATCAACCGGTTGTCTGATTGACCTGACTGTCGGTGAACAGGTGTCTCATATGTGCCTCCCTATAGGGTAGTAAAGAATTGCAAGATAACTGAACAATGATCTGAGTAAAAAGATGGTTAATACAAATCCATTGAACCACAGAATGTAGGTCTGTATTTTTTTGTCTCACACACAAACACACACACACACACACACACACACACACACTATTAGTAAAAAAGAACATAAAAAAAGATCATGAAAAACATATTGTTGCAGTGTCCTACCACTGCCTTTTGCATTGCCAGTGTTTTTGTCGATGGCCTTAGAGTGTTACTGATGAGTCAGAAGTCTATAAGACAATATACAAACCAACTCGAGTGTCCCCTGCCCGACTACTTTCCTGTGCTTACCCAATTGACCAACTTCTATGCTGTCTTTCTCACTGTACATTACACCTTAGTCACCCATTCCATTGCCTCCAGGGACTCTACACCTGAATTGTTTATGTTTGTTGTAATTGATAAGGTTACAGAGCTTTGTATTTGTGTGCCATCTTGTAATCTGTGTACAATGGTACACTGTTGACTGTTTTTTAGGATTATGGTCATTTTTGGGTGCAAACCATAGAAAGGAAGGCTATTCTTTTAGGTGTGCTTTGCTGCTTGAAGCTATATCAGGTACCACTGTGCCTGAGTCTTACACATCTTCTACCTATGTGTTTGGAGGATTTTGGAGTGGAGTGAGTCTCCTGAAAACAAGTAACTGTTGCGGGTGTATAGACCCCCAATACCTGCTGTGTAGACATGTGCCCTGAATCATCCACCAGGGGTGCTTCAGGACATGATTCATTTCATTTCCCTTTGTCCCACAATCATACCCACACACACACTGTCTTAGTGAAACATTAAAAAACAATTTTCTTGCAGTGTCCCACCTCTGCATTTTCCATTGCCAGTGTTTTTGTCTATGGCCTTAGAGAGTTACCCCGACCAAAGCCATGTCTGTGTCTATGCCTTTTGAAAATGGACTGTTTATCAGCAAAAAACCTGATATACCTGACCAGCGACATAAATTTGTCTTATATGCCTCCCTTATAGTGTGTTATAAGTTAAGAGATTTGTAATTAGACATTCTTTATTTTCTGTATTGTGTAAAGATAGTTGGTGTGCTCCCTGATAATAGAAATGTCTGTTTTCCACAGACATTGATCCGCTGTTTATAAAAATAAGCAGTATAAATAAGTAAATGAGTAATTATTTTTCATTATCGATATATCAGCATGCTTTGCGGCTGTTCAATTTGATCATGTTCATGTTTGTTGTAACTGATAAGCATGTGAGAAAGCTTTGTTTTTTGTGCCATCTTGTAATTTCTGGACAGAGTTATACTTTTGAATGTTTTTTGGGGATTATGGTCGTGTTTGTGTCCAACCGTAAACATGAAGACCATTCTGTTTTGTGTGCTTGTTAACCTTGTGTGTACTAGGCAGGTTGTTTAAATACAAATTGCTGAGGTATAAATGTAATTTTGCATGACGTTTTTATTACTTTGTCCTGTCAACTCTCATGGCCACTGTTAAAATGACTTTAAAATCACCCTGATGTCTGATTGACCTGATTGTTTTTGTGCAGGTGTTTCATGTATGCTTCGCTATAGGGGAAGCTGGTTAATGTCAGTCCATTGGACAATAGATGGTAGGTGATAAAATGAAGTAACCAACTTCTATGCTGTCTTGTATGTCTTTGTCATTCACATACACACACACACACACACACATACACACACACACACTTGGTGAAACATAAAAAAACATATACTTGCAGTGTCTTATCACTGTGTTTTCCATTACCAGTGTTATGTCTATGGCCTTAAACAGTTACTGTCACAATTCTATATGACCATACCCATACAGACACGAATGTCCCCTTCCATACAATTTTCCTGTGCTTACCCTGTTGACCAACTTCAATAGGGTATCTGTCTATCTCAACGTATATTACACCAGCAGCACTTTCTTGGCCAACAATTCTATTGGCTCCATTGCAAGACTATACCTGGATTTGGCCAGTGCAAATTGCCTAATCAAAGAATTAGAGAGTATAGCAGGCAGAACTTTCTTAGTCACCCACTCCAATGGCTCCAGTGCAAGACTGTGTACCTCTATATGGCTTATGCAAATTGCCTTTTAATAAAAAATTTACATTGTGAGGTGGAGCATGGCTTGTACAAATTACTCACTAGGGTATAAAACATCCATATAACGTTCCAATACATGGGGGAGAATAGAGGGTTCAGCCAGCAGCACTTTCTAAGTCATCCATTGCATTTGCTCCAGTGAAAGATTCTACACCTGAATGTGGCAAATGCAAATTGCCTTATAACATAAAATGTGGACGTTGTGTGGTGGAACATGTCTTTCAAGAATTACTCACTTGGTTATAAATTATCCATATGAAGTGTCTTTCTTAGCCACCCACTCTACTGGCTCCAGTTCAATACACTGTAAGCCAAATAGAGCTATGCAAATTGCAACATATCAGTATAAGCGCAAATATACATTTAAAAATAGTTCCTTATGTTCTTGTTTGCATAGACTGTGATTAAAGCTGGACAGGCATCTTTGTTCTGAACATTACCTTGGAAAAATGACTCTTGTTGCGTCGTCCATTATTCCAAGGTTATGTAATTATTGTTCACTGGACACTGCTATTGTGCGCTGTGAAAGCGTGGGCTTGATTTCAGTTCCGTTAAAAGACAACATTTGATATAGAAATGGAATTCATTGCTTTTTTTGTACTTGCCCGTGATATTGTAGGTAATCGGAAATGTGCAATTTATTTCATTTGCGCTGGTAAAACAAATAATTTCATAGCCTACAGAATTATAGCTAATGTAATTACACACATTCAATCCCCCCAGCTCGGAGTCATCTGTCTGAGCCCTGGGTGTTTTGAAAGTCTAGTGATGTGCCTTGAAACATGCATTTAACTGGCTAGCCAAGTGTGTATACATGCAGGCTGTGGCCTTCATGTCTAGTGTAGTGTAGTGAGACTACTTGTACTATGTGGTGTAGCATTGTGTTACTTTTAGACCAAAGTATGCTGTCTTATTTTGCTAGAAGTTGTTGTGAAAAAGGTATTTTCACAAAGGAAATGTTGGCATTATTTTATGAACTCATTGACACTACAGATTGTATATTTCCAGGGACATACAGCACACCTTGGTGGTGTGTGGAAACACAAGGCCAAAGTTTGTCATCCGTTAATGCTTAGGTTTTAAGTCATGTTTTTACAAAAATTTGCTGAAATTAAGTGCTTGCACAAACATCAACCGGAATGAGAAATACACCCTGTTTGTCTCCCACCATGAATTTAACTGAGCGTCGCTGCTTAGTTCACAAGCACACTTATCATAAACACAAAGCACATTCCAGGTGGTTAATTGGGTAGGGTTTAGAGTGGTTGAGGCCACTCTGACACTTTTTTAACAACCCATCTGCTGCTTAAACAATAAACAATGCTGAAACATAGACAGAGAGAATCAGTCAAGTTAAATGTTCATATTTTTAAAAGGTTCTGGTTTTCTATGTCCAACTCTTACTTTGATGAAGCATAACATCCCGACAGCTCATAGCAATTTAGAATCCCTGTTCACTTTATGTTGTGCACTTTTTTTGACCAGGGACTATGTGATTAGGATGCCAATAATGAATAGAATGACATTAGGGATACAGACTTAACTTCCTTGAATAACTCCTTGTTCTTAGCGTAGGAGAGCCCCAAACTGCAATGTGAACTAAAGAAGACCTCTTTCATCATCCCTCGCTAGCATTTTTTTCTCATTCGAGTAATTTTGTTCGGACAAGGTGATAAATGCTGGAGGAATTGTGAATAGAGTTTTTTTGTTATTGATGTTCGGTGTAGAGAGGCCGTCTCTGTTGCAAGCTATAATCTGTAGACCATCCCAACAAGCAGGAAATATTGCCATTAAGTAAAACACCTTTGAAGATCTGACAATAGTTCATTAGTGTGCTGTGAGGGATGGAGAAGTTTGTTGACAGACAAGCTGCAATAATCATTGATCTAAAATCAAAAGGTGTCAGTATTTACCCCATCTCAGTAAAATAAAGGAGGACAGAGACCCCCTTGCTGTTCTTTTCCTTTGCTCTATAGTTTGACGTGAGATGGCTGACCACACATGCCTCAGACACCTTCAACCTGGAGAAACACTGTCAGAATCCTGATAGAGAGAAATAAAGGTACTCCCATAAGTCCAGCAGAGTGACGTTTTTCTTTCATTCTCTTTATTGTTTGATGTCTCTCAGTCCACTGTGTCGCCCACAGTAGAGATTGGAACAGGCAAAGAAGGTTTTTATGAATGACCATGAAGCCTATTAGAAAGCCTGTCTGACAATCACCCAAAGCCACATCAGCCAAATGAAGCATGGTGGACACACACACACACACACACACACACACACACACACACACACACCACACACACACACACACACACACACACACACACACACACACACCACACACACACACACACACACACACACACACACAAGTTTGTATAGCTAACCTCATGGGGACCAGAAAATTGAAATTGCATGCTCCTTGCATGCTCTAAAACCTAAACCTAACCAACAATGCTTGGACCTTCAAGAAACCCCTATTCTAACTCTAAAAGTAATTGTATGTTTGAACCTAAACCTAAACCATGAGCCAGAAATGTACATTTGCCTCTTTGGTACCAGAAAACAGAAATTGCATGCTTCCTTGCCCTAATCATAACCCTAACCCTTACCCTAACCTTAACCTAACCCTAATCTTACCCTAACCCTAACCATAACCTCAATAAAGTAACATTCATGCCTAAACCGGCAAAAGGTCCCCATGAGTCCAATTTCGTCTGGCTTTACTACACTCATGGGGACATTTGGTCCTCATGAGGATAGTTAGACCTAAAACACACATATACACACATACACACTCACGCACACATACTTTTGGCACGAGAATCCAGCTAGAAATATTTCCAAACAGTGCTTAAGAACAACTATTTGGTCTTTGATTCTCCTCTCCTGCAAACAGTTTTTTTTGCTTAAATCCCGCTTAACTGAACTGTGGTTCAATATCGCAATCATTTAATGTTGTAAATTGCCCACTGTAACATACCACAGGTTAGTATCACCTGGTGGGCCGTTAAATTGAACAGCAACACAATGTTTTTTAAGTGAAGACTGAGGGCCGGCTGCTTGACAAAGGACCCATACAAAACCCTTTCTTCAGGAAAGAACATAATGCCTACTAGTGTACAGTCGATGACTGGGAAGTACTGCTATTAGTAAAGTATCATGGTCCATTTTCTGAAATCATTTGAAACCACACGCCATCCTCCCCCCAAGCCTGTGTTACTGTTTGCAGAGTATCTAAAATCCACAGATGCACAGAAAACTGTGTTGGTTTACGGGGGGAGCATCGATTTAGTGTTTTTGTTCTAATGACGCCAGCTGAATGTCCTTGCATTCATCTTTTCTTTGCATCCATCACATTGTGCCCCAGGATCTCAACTTGATGGGATTGTTTGACAATCAGATCAAAATGTCAAGACTAGTTGTGTTTCTCACACATTGCAATGCAGTGGTTATAGTGACTCCAAACAGGCCCTTACAGTGTGGAGGCTACACCTGAGCGCTTATCATAATGGACTGTCAAATTGCTTTCAGACAAAACCGTGGAGATGGTGGTTGACTTTACGAAAAGCTCCCCCACCTTTCCTCCTTGAGAGTGAGGGCTCAGCCATTAGCTGTTGCTTAATCAATTCCTTTCTCAGTTTGTAGACCGGAATTTTACATAACAGTATGTTAATTCACCACTCAGTCCTTAATAATAATATTGATATTTTAGTCCCCAACAAATTTGTTTGACATCCATAACCAACTCATTAATTATATAAATTATAAATAAATGATTAGTCCATTTAGACCACCTTTACCCTATGATAAACACTTGTTTTCTTATCCCAAAAACCAAAATATGTCTATATTTGCTATGATGGACGGTCTAGATACTGTTCTCCATAACAATAATCTGCAGGATTTTCAAAAAGCATTATCATTTATTCTCTTCGATTTTTCGTTTTATATTTTCATAAACACAATGTCGAGGATATCATCAAGTTTCATGCGTATCCTAAAAAACGAAATGTTATTCAAGACAAATCAAAGTCTTAAAACGGGTCAATTTGACCCTTACATAACTCAAAGGCTAGACAACTGCCTGGCTATATGGTAAAGTGACTCAAAGACAGATGAAAATTGTAATTGGAACAGTACAGATCAGCACGTAAAGACCTCAAATGTAGGCAGAGAGGAAATGTCAATGGCATTTATGTCAATGTTTCCTGGCTTAGAGCGATTAACCGCATCACTTTTGGTTGCTGGAAGTGTTGAAGGTACTGACTCTGCTCAAAAAGCTTTGCACCTCATCAATACCGTACAAGAAAAGTCACTTAACAGTCCTAATGTCTTATCTGAATGAGAATGAACTGATCTGAATAGACATGAAATACAGTTTGACCAATTTCACAAACACTTTTACTGAAGAAAAGATCTGTTTACCCGTTTCATGCTTCATTACCCAGCTCACTGTGAATGCCAAACCAGACCCTCAGCCCTATGCACTTGGTTGAAGTGCACTCCATTTTCACGTTTTTGAGAATCCATATACCCATCTACTTTGGGACATACTTGTGAAATTCTTGAGCCACTGTAGTGACTAATTAGCCCCCCCACACGTGACAATGGTACTGTAGAGATGTACGTAAAAGTGCAAATGGAGGGTATTCAGCCTTGTTCCTTCTCACACAACTGGCATGAGCAGTTATTCTCTTGTTTGGTAAATGCTTACAGTACCAATATCTTGGTTTTAGGCAAGTTTCTATTTATTTCTTTTTTATTTACAGTTTTTTCATTATGTGCAGTCATCAAGGTCTCCACTAAGAGGTGTTATAGCCGTTACCTTTGTTCCTACCTTTATTCCATATACTGTATTTGGTAACTGCATACAGAAGGATTCCAGTGCCAAAGGGCAGTTTTTGCATGGACATGACATCAAAGGCTGTCACACTTGTACTTTAATCAACCGGGGGGGGGGCTTTAAATGCCAATGGTTTATCTTTCCCTGTGATTGGTTCGAGTCAAACAAGGTCATCAGAAGTCACACTTTTTTACCATTATGTTATCCGGTGACATTATTATTCTCAGAAACAACCCAGGAGCAATTTGGTTAACTGTCAGTTCAGGGATTCAATCTACTGTAGCAACCTTTGTTCCACTGCTCAGATACTCTAACAACCAGGCTAGCCTGTCACCCCTGTCCAAAACATTGATTACAATAGAAATATTGAGGCTTCAATGGCATTCCCATTCAGCCGTCACATACTCCCATGTTGGGAAATCCTTCTCTTTGGTTGACTGATTGGAATAGAGCTCTCAGAGAGCAAATGTATAGAAATTATAGGCTTCTGAGGCTTAACATACATAATATTTGCTCTAGGAAGTGTGGTAAATGTCTGTATGCTATATTGGTTCAGTTGCCAGAGCATTGCATTACATGTTTTGAAACCCCTACTCCACCATAGAGAATAAACTGTGTGAAGTTAGTTTTGCTTTTTATATGAACTCTGGCTAGGTCCCCATGTGTGCAGCTGGTATGACTACACTATTTCAGCATGCAAAGCACAGACATTCACTCTGGTTTTAAGGGAGACAATTTTGATCAAATTGTAATGTTTCCACCTTGTGTTCAATCAGCCTTACATTATTGTCCGGCTTTGGCGCATTGATGTTGTGAAGGGTTAGTTCAAGACGGTTATCATGACAAATTGTCTTATTGTCAAAACAAAAACAAAATGCCTCTGAAGGCTGAAATGAAAGAGATTTATCTAGATTTGTTAACTGACAGTTCCAAAAGTATAGTCCAGTTTATAATACAAGGTAGTTAATGTATGAATGTAACAACATTTACATCTTTAGTCATTTAGAAAACACTCTTGTCCAGAGAAACTTAAACTCTTTCTTTGATGTACTAGCCTTCTGTGGGAATCAAGCCCACACTTTGTCAAGGCACAGACAAAAGACCTAAATGATGACTCAGGAGGCAGGAGTTCGATGCACAGGAAGACTGCAGGCGGGATCCGTTTGCGGCAGGCAGGATTCCGGTCACGGCAGGCAGGATTAGGTCGCGGCGGGCAGTGGTTCAGTACACGGAGATTTTAGGAGACATGAACAGGAAAACAAGGAACACGGGCATGACTTGGGGGGAAAAACACAAGATTATCTGACATGAGTAGAAACAGAGTAGCAGTCGCATGTTGTGGGTGGAACAGAGGCGAATGGAAACAGGCTTTTTGATACAACATTGTCAGTTTGCTTTATTGACAGTTTTACCATACAGCCTGCAGCTGACGTGCGATAAAGTTTTATTAATGTTCATGGACAATGACTGTCTTAATCAATGACTCAAATATAGTTTTGACATTATTAAATAGCAATTTGGGATTGATTCGTTGTTTTTGATTGACTCAGTACTGACTCGATATTCATGATTATTTTATTTAGTGAATCATTCAATTGTATTGTTCATTGGAACAGCTGGTTGTATTATCACTGGCAGTATTTATTATTAATCCTCAGGCTCAGGGTAGCAACTAACAACTGTTTGTCTCACATGCGCAAAAGAAAAATGTATTGAGCTACAGGCAACATTAGAGAAGAAAATGACGAATTTTGAATTTTGAATTGGGCGCAGGGAGCTAAAATTAATCCCAACAATTGTTTTTTGAATGACTGACATACAGGGCCTTTACTTAAGTAGAACTTAATGTATGGAACAATTGAGTGATTAATACAATCAATTATACATACTTACATACTGTACATACAATAGAAACATCTCTGTTCAACTGATTTTCTGAAAGAGCAATTCATTAAATGTATCTTTCTATTAAAATATCAAAATGGCTAGAGAAGGCCTTTCTTTACACCAGTTACGATGGCAATAACAATATTTTTAAGAGTTAAAAATACAGACGTACTGTATATCAAACATACTTTAACTCTGTAAGGATATCTGTGACAACTATATTGTTGTCATGCTGCTGAAAACATCTTGTGTGCTTTTCCACGCACAATGTCCACAATGTCTTCATTTACTTCAGAATCTAACTCACTCTCATTCATAATTTGGATCTAGAGGACAAACACCATCGTTATTCATTCTTTAAAGACTACAAAAATGTTTACAATTACAGCTGAGCTCTTAAGTTTGCATACACTGACAGAAATTGGGACATTTTGGCACTGATTTTGAAAATATGACAGATCTTTGATTTCAGGGTAGCGATCATATGAAACCATTTATTGTCACAGTTGTTTGGCCCCTTTTTAAATCATAATGATAACAGAAATCACCCAAATGGCCCTGATCAAAAGTTTACATACACTTAAATGTTTGGCCTTGTTACAGACACACAAGGTGACATGCACAAGTGAAAATGGCAATTATAGTTGAATTTTACACACCTGTGGCTTCTTAAATTGCAATTAGTGTCTGTGTAAAAATTGTCAATGAGTTTGTTAGCTCTCACGTGGATGCACTGAGCAGGATAGATACTGAACAATGGGGAGCTGAAAAGAACAGTCAAAAGACCTGTGTAACAAGGTAATGGAACTTCATAAAGATGGAAAAGGATATAAAAAGATATCCAAAGCCTTGCAAATGCCAATCAGTACTGTTCAATCACTTATTAAGAAGTGGAGAATTTAGGGATCTGTTGATACATAGACAAGGTCAGGTAGACCAAGAATGATTTCAGCCCAAACTGAATTGGTCAAGATGCAAACACATGCTCACAGGTAACCTCAGGAGAAATTCAGGCTGCTCTGGAAAAAGACTGTGAGGTTGTTTCAAGGAGCACAATACGATCATACTTGAACAAAAATGAGCTGCATGGTCGAGTTGTCAGAAAGAAGCCTTCTCTGTGCCAATGCCACAAAAAGCCTAGTTACAAAATGCCCAACAACATCTTGACACACCTCAAACCATTTGGCAAACTAATTTGGACGAAAACAGTGATTTATGGTCACAACCATAAGATTTGTTTGGAGAGGTGTCAGCAAGACCTAAAGCGCACTATGAAGCGTGTTGGTGGCTAACAGTTGTTTTGGGGGTGTGTGAGCTTTAAAAGCACAAGGGAATCTTCTGAAAATTGATGGAAAGATGAATGCAGCATGTTAATATAATTGAGCCACTCTGGGGAGCTCTCAAACGTGCGGTTCATGCAAGATGACCGAAGACTTTGCATGACCTGGAGGCATTTTGACAATTGTCAGCACATTGTCATTGATGCTAAAGGGGGCAAACACAGTAATAAGAACTAAACTATGCAGGCTTTTAAAAAGGGGTCAGTACATTTTTTTTCATTAATTGTGTTATGACATACAGTTTAATATGGATCCCATGAGAAATAAATGTTTTGCCTGCTCACTTACGTTTTCTTTACAAATTGTACATAAATTACAAATTCTCCAGGGTAACGCAAACTTTTTGGTACAACTGTACATAACTAAAAAAAGAAAAAATGTGCTTTACTACAATTCCTCGTGAGTTTAACCCGAATGTCAATATAAAAATATACAAACGTTGAGCTCATTTAAAAAGTTTTTCAATCTTAGGCATTTTCTGTTACATCAAGTTAGAGAAAGACAAGCACAGTATCTCATCATTGCCTTACAGCCATTGGACCTAAAAGACACAACAAACATAGTGTAACGTACTAGATGGACAGAATGAGCCCGGGCCACTGGAGTGGTTCTCAATCAATTTAATTGGTAACTGAAATAGGGCAGTTATCTGCAACGGTCTACACCAAACCAAACTAGGAATGCATACACACCAGAACAGAGTTCAGCAAGATGGACGCTAATACAGGATGTTCTAATTCATAGGTCACAGGTGCTTCCCACACAACATGAAGGGCCAAAGGGCCAAAACTCACCTAATAAAGGCTCCTACCATGGAACCCTAAGGAACCACTCCCCCTGCAGCCAATCAGAGTGCTACTCAGCAGCAGGAAATCCTGCCGGCAAAGAGCTGCAAGGTAGTTATTTGTGTGTGTGCCAGATTACGAAACAACTGGTGAATGTCGAGTTTGTGATTATTTGCTTCAATCTCAAATAGCTTTGCAATGGCCTGATCAGAAACAGTTACTTGCTAGTTTTAAATGTTTTTTCCTGACCATCTGGTCATCGTTATTGTCGAAACTTGCAATTTATCAGGATGTATTTCACTCACTTTGGTCTTGTCAGAGCCACTTTTGCACCGAATGATCAAAAATCCCAGAATTTGTCTTTAAGTATTTGCCATCACTATATCCACGGAATCCTTGTGCACTCACTGTTGTGAAATTTCATGTAATAACAAACCTGCACGTTTACAGTATTGTACATTTGACCTAAACAAATACAAACTTAAATTCAAGGAGTTTAGGTTCAACAAGGTTGAGTTCATGTGCTCAAAGTCCTATACGATGTGATTTATAAAAATCTCAACAAATTTTTCCCCCCATTAACACCAAGGAACAAGGCATGACATTTTGCATCTGGCTCCTGAAGTTGCAAAAATCGTTATAAAAAAAAACAGAAATGTCAAGCTTGTAAAAAAAAACCTTAGCATGATCAACTACAAAGTATATAAAAATAAAGTATGATCTTACCTCAAACGAGAAGTGATGCAGGTATTAATCCATGCGGTTATCAGCTATCGTCTGGACGTATAGCATCTTATTGCTGGTAGGGCTCCTGGCAAGTGCCACACCTGCAACTGATTCAAAATTCCAAGGCTTGTCCCGTGTTCCCGTGTTAACCCATGTCAGCCCAGTACTTCGCTCACTCCAGTGGCTGCCTGTCCTATCTCACATCCACTGGAAAACCATAATGTGTTCATTTGAAACTGCACAGAGTATCTCCTCCTTACTCTAATGCAATGCTCAAACACTACTTTCCTACCCAATCTTTTCATTCTGCCACCACTGGTCTTTTGGTCATTCTACCCTCATTGCCCATTCAAAACTATTTTCTGTCTTGGCAACCCCAATGTTTGAACCAGTTTCCCCTTGAAGTTATTACAGCGGAGTTCCCACCCATTTTTAGAAAACCTCTAAAACCCTTCTTTCTTGAAAGAAATTTGACAGCTGGCACAGAATTGGTAACAGTGGCAATGAGGCATGAAGAACTATGGACCTAGAAAACAGTGAATAAGCAAACATATCAGGGAGTTCCAAATGAGATACAGTTATGATTACGTTTTGCCTTTTCGAGCATGATGTGTTTAAATAGACAGATGGGATATGATCTCCGTAGCACTTTCCTCAGAGGTGCTTTGAATACAGGCCAAGAATACATAAAGTAGGGCCTATGCAGTGCTTCCCCATTGTTCCAAGGGGATTGTGCCGGTGTAAAATGACAAGTTCTTAAAGGGAGTGCTGCTAAGGCGACATGGATTGTGGCCTCTGACATCTGAACTTTTTAAGATCGGAATAGCACATGTCCTTAAGCAGCCCTTGGGATTTGTACGGTGGGGGAGAGCCTTGTATCAGGGTAATAGGTGGTCTATTGATGTCCCTTTGAGGGAGCAGATGTCACGTGAATGGATAGCAGACATCTTACAGACTCCAAAACATTTTCTGCTCTTACTTCTTGGCAAAGAATGTCTTAACAATTGTTTCCTATAACCGAGAAGGACTCGCAGCCATTGAAAAAGAATATAAGTAAATGGCTGTCAAAATACTGTTTTCAACGAACCAGGCTCTCATCTCCCATATTCAATAAAAAGAAAAAACGGCTGAGTAAACAAAGCACAAGTACCATTAATAAACTGTAAGTGGCAAAGAAAATTAATTGGAGATGTTAATCTCGTGACTAGCCTATCAACAGGATCAGAAGGTCTCAAACATACTATGCTTAAAACAGCTGTAATTAACATTTGTCTTGCTGGCTCTACATTGCTATAGTACGGTCTATCTCCAGGTGACACCCTCGACTGCACCACCAATCTCTGCTGAACATAACTTGATCCGTCAAGCAAGCCACCGATCCCCTGAACGCAACTCACTCCTCAGATTCCAATACCCAGAATTCTAACCACCTGTTTACACTCACCTGTTTCCCATCAGCCTAACTATTTAGTTCAGTTCAGTGCACTGTCTCCTCTGTCAAGTGTTGTTGTCTGAGTGCATTACTAAGCCTTTTCTTGCAGTTTTTCAGTAAAGCTTCTGACCAGTGTACTGAATAGTGTTTCTTCCCTTACACCTTCTCGACCTACATTCTGGATTTCCATTTTTCGTTTTAGCCTCTTACTCTGATCTCAAGTGTTTGGAACTTGTTTTTGCCTCTTGAGCACATCTTTAAGTCTACCCAGTTTGTACAGTCGTTAATAAACCAGCTGCGCACTGCGCATGAAACCAGCATCTGTGCCTGGGGCACTTCATTACAGCTTTGAGCACTCAAAAACGACAATTGTGGAGACAGGTGTGCCTTTGTAAATTTCTACATTCTTTATCAAAAATAATAACGCCCCCCTGAAAAGTTCTCTTTTTTACATATTTGAACACACAGATATTTGAGTTAATTTTCAACAACATTCATTGACATAAAGGTAACCCAGTGCATTCATGCAATTAAAATAAATAAATGTCCTCATGGGGTACAAGGGTACAACCCTAGTGTTACCATTACCGCTGACCCCCCCTCCCCCCGTCTGTCCCTGTCTTTGTCCATCTGGTCATGCTTCTGATCTGGACTAGGTTTGAATAGACTCTGGGCTTAGCCCACATGCATCGAACAATTACTGTTTGGACTCGTAAAATATGCACCCGGCACAGCCAGAAGGACTTTCTTAGGGAGTTTTTCCTAGCCACTGAAGTTCATCACTACTTTTGTTTGCTCCCTGGGGTTTCAGTTCGGGGGTTTTGTTGAAAGCACTTTGTGACAACTGCTGATGTAAAAAGGGCTTCATAAATCAAATTTGATTGATTGATTGACCATTATGTAAAATGTCTGAAATTAGCATCTTGTGCACCAAAGCAGGTGCAAATGGTCAGAGAAACATTAACATTGGCCGAGTACAACATTGCATAAAGATTAGAAACGGGGTATGGTATTCCTTCCTTTTCCAATATTACTGTGCAGTTAATCACCATGCCGAGATCGAAAAACCTGAGGCTGAGCCTAAAGATTATTGATGAAAAAGGGGGTTTCATTGGGTTTTAATTCAAAGTACATTATTTTACTGATTGACAGGTCATTTACAAATAAAGACATTTCTAGGACCACTGGCAAACTACATAGGCCACCAAATTCAGACCATGAGACTGAAAAATGCTCATCGATGTTGCTAAGAACCCCAGTTTAACCTTTGTGTAATTGCAGGCCTCTCTTGCCACAGTCAGTTTCTACCTGCCTGAGTCAAATGTCAGAAAGAGACTACACAAACCTGGCCTGTATGGGAGATAAGGATGGAAGAGGCCTCATTTCTCAAAAACTAAAATCTAGACATATTTGCCAGACAGCATCTGGGTAAAAAACAAAACTTCTGGAATGTGCTCTGGAGTTGTTTGGTGACAACAAAACAGTGACTTAGAGCAAAAGAACCCCATGCCAACCTTATGTCGTCAAGATGGTGGCATTATGTTCTTTATCCATCCCTCTTTCCATCTAGCAGCCATTGTCATACACAGTCCCCTTATATCAAGGGCTCAAATGTAATTGGCAAATTAACACAATCATAAATAAGATTTTCATTTTTAATACTTAAATAATTCTTTGTAGGCAATGACTGCTTGAAGTCTAGAACACATGGACATCACCATACATTCCTTTGTGATGCTTTGCCAGGCTTTTACTGCAGCTGTCCTCAGTTGTTGTTTATTTGTGGGTCTTTCTGCCATAAGTTTGTCTTCAGTAGTTGGAATGCATGCTTGATTGGGTTGAGATCAGGTGAGTGACTTGGCCATTGCTGAATATTCCACTTCTTTGCCTTGAAAAACGTGTGTGTCGCTTTCGGTGTATGATATGGGTCATTTTTCATCTGTAAAGTGAAGTGCCGTCCAATCAACTTCACTAAATTTGGCTGAATCTGAGCAGACACTATATCCCCTTTACACTTCTGAATTCATACGTCACCTGTCTTCTGTCACATCATCAATAAACACTAATAACCAACTGCCATTGGAAGCCATGCATGCCCATGCCATCGCACTGCCTCCACTGTGTTCTACAGATGATGTGGTATGCTTGGGATCATGAGCAGTTCCAAGCGTTCTCCATACTTATTTATTCATTCTGGTACATGTTGATCTTAATTTCAAATGTCCAAAGAATACTGTTCCACAACTTCACTGGCTTTTTTAGATGTTTTATAGAAAAGTCTTATCTGGCCATTCTATTCTTGAAACTTTTGCTGAACCCTCTGTGAATTTGCTCTTGTGAAGTCTTTTTATGGTAGACACAGATAATGATATGCCTTCCCCCTGGAGAGTGTTCTTCACTTGGCTGAATGTTGTGAAGGGGTTTTTCTTTACCATAGAAAGGATCCTACAATCTTCCACCACTGTCATCCATGGGTGTCCAGGCCTTTTTGTGTTGCAGAGCTCGCCAGTGCGTTTTCTCAGAATGTACCAAACTGGTGATTTGGCATTCCTAATGTTCCTATAATCCCTGATTTTTTTGCAGCCTAAAGATGGCCTGTTTTACTTGCATTGAAAGCTCCTTTGACTGCACATGTTGTGGGTTCACAGCAAACTCTTCCAAATGCAAATGCCACACCTGAAATCAACTCCAAACCTTTTACCTGCTTAATTGATTAATAATTATTAAGGAATAGCCCACACCTGTCCATGAAACAGGTTTTGGGTCAACTGTCCAGTTACTTTTGATCCCTTTGAAAACCAGGATTACATATAAGAGCTGTAATTCCTAAACCCTTCCTCCAATTTGTATGTGAATACCCTCAAATTGTAGCTGAGAAACAGTTTAAGCCCATATTTATTATCTGTAACTTGAATATATTTTGGTAAACAGACAAAATAACAAAACTTGTGACAATGTCCAATTATTTCCAGACCTAACTGTATGTGTCTATAGTAATGTTTTCTGGCCATGTAAGATGCACAGCGGGACTCAATTATTAAACAACATCTGACAGAATAGCCAAGTGTATTATTATTACTTTTATTATTATTTAATAAAGCTTTAATGTGGTTGTACAGGAAAAAAACATTTTAAAGATAACTCACTAAAACAGTTCTTCATCCCAAATGGCACCATAGTTACCCCTGTGGTACAATCAAAAACGTAGTGCACTGTGTAGAATTTTGGGGGGTGATTTGGAATTAATTTCATCATAATATTTATCACAGCTTCTGAGTGACCTTATATTTCCTGCTTTCGGGGTTATCTAACCATACAATATGCAACAACGTAGCACGGCCTTGCAACATTTCTCTTTCAGCTTTTGTCAGCTTCTCTGCTTTTCTCTGTCTTTCTACAGCAGTTGAATTATTTGGGGAGTTCACTGTGTATGATGCAAGACTATACTTTAGGTCTACCATGCATTTCGAATGGATTGTTCATATCCCCCTGTCTCCATTGGTCTGCTTTGGCTGGTTCACTGTCCCACTGTGTGTGTGTACAGTATGTGTCTGTGTGACTGAAGTCCTTGAGGCCTCAAGGACTGATGCAAATTGTGTCATTCCTTAAGCCATCAAGCGTCCTATCAAACCAAGTCTTTTACACTATCGGAATTCAAAAGGCCTTGCGGAGACTGGAAATCTACAACCGAAAATCGCACCATATATCCTATATAGTGGTCAAAAGTGCATCTCATAGGGTTTAGGGAGTGGTGTGTGACAAATTGCTACATTTTGATACCATGACGGGCTGTACAATAATATTCAGCCAAAAAATATCTGTTGCCATCAGATCGCTGTGTGACATTATGTTACGTTATACATTGCTCTGTAATTATTATTTGTTTTGCATTCAGCTAATAATGTAGTAAATCCTATAAAGAAGGGGTTCTTAAACACATCGGGGCCCAAATTACTATAAAAAAGTTATTTCAGGGACCTAAAAACATGCAACTTTGTGTAAATATAGATTTTATCACCTCCATACCAAATATGCACAGCAGACAAAATCAAGCATGAATTAAATGAAAGACTAGTATAGCCATTCTATTTGTATATATTTTTCTTACATTAAGGTCACATATATACAAACTTAACCTTCACCCTCCTTATGCACATTGGAAGTGGAAAAAAACTCAAACCATGAATATAGGTCAGACTATCCCCTAACATTTGGGCCTAATTAACCACACAACCCTAAACCCAACTGCTAAATGCCTAAACCTGAAAGAAACCCGTATTCTCATCCTGTGCCCCATTTCCCCTAAACCTAACCATTTAAAATTTTCCCTAAACCTAAACCAGAAATAAAATCTTCTGAAGTGGGTACTGGCCAAAAAACCTTATGGGAACTTATTTTACAGTTTTTTCTATTTCAGTGAAGACTGAAGATGAAGATGAACTATGAGTAAGCCTGCAGTATAGCCTGCAGTACATATCCTACTGTGAAAAAATTATTGTTGAAAACATGCGTAGGTTGGAATTGTTGCAAAGGTCATTCTGAGCTGGAATAAAATCACTGATCACATTCACAATAAACTTTTAAACATATTTCCTTTCCAACTTTAATTCTATTTTAGCTGTGTTAAACAAGGGGGAGAAAAAACTCACGTTTATGTAATTCCTCAGATACTTCTGAAAAATCATCCTGAAAAAGCCTTCGGCCACATACGTTGTCTCACCGCTGCGGTTATTCCCTGGCAACCGGGGCAGTGTAAGGGCGGTGTAATGCACAGGGTGTCGGGGTCTTTAGTTCAGGGCCCCCAAAAATCATCAAGGAGCCTGTCATTGGCAAATAAATTAATAAGTATATTAGGGCTGTCAAAGTGAACATATTAACGCATTTGATTATTTTTTAATTATCAATGCTGTAAATCATTTTTTTCTGGAGTACAGTGTAAGCAGTGGACCTCACTCCCTTCCATGTCCATGCCCTCGAAATACGACCGCTACCCTACACCTCACTCTGGTCAGCTAGCAACACAAATAGACCTTGGCAACCCAGTTCACAGCCCTCTTCCAACAGGTGTTTGACCACTCTGTGTCCGGTTGACCGGTAGGGGACCTCTGCCAAATCACCCTAGGCTCTCACCCAGCTTCAGAGAATGCGCTCGACTTTCGCACCCTGGCTGCTGGAAGCGGATGGAGTGAAACGGCACTACTCACTGTCAACCGCAGGGGACTGAAGCGAGACCTTCAAACGGACCTCGTCTGTTGAGGGGATACGACAGACCTTAACCGATTCATTCGTATGTCCATCTCCATTGACAACCTCGTCCGGGATCAACTTTGACCCATCATCCCACCTGCCCCTTCGGTCAGTCCTAAACCCATGCAGCTTAGCCGTGCTCCACTAACTACCACTGAAAATAAAACTCATCCGGGAAGTCCTGTGCCTGTATTGCGGAGACTCCACTCACCTTCTCAGTCGTTGCCCACATCGACCTCCGCGTTGCAACAAGCCTCACTTTCGACCTGCCACTCAGGTGGGTGTGGCCACTCTTTTAAACATCCCAGAGACAAGTCTGCCTACCAGCCGTTCTGTCTGTTAAGGGTGTCACACTCTCTACAGAAGGCCTGGTGGATTCAGGAGCCGGAGGCAATTTCATTCATTCTCGGCTAGCGGACCAACTAGGTGTCGAACTAACCGCTGTCATCCCTCCTTTCACGACTCCTCGTCATAACGATGAATATCTAGTGATGTCTTATAGGCTTACAAATGCCCCAGCCATCTTTCAGTGGAATAAGATCTTCCACGAAATGTCCTACAGGTTCATCATAGTCTACATCAATGACATCCTGATGTACTCCCGCTCCTTCGATGAATAATTCTCCCATGTACGACAGGTACTACAGCGCTTACACGAGCACCATCTCTACGTTAAGGAGAAAAAGTGTACCTTTCATGTTACCTCCTGGGCTTTGTTCTGACCCCTGGAGGGGTTAGCATGGATGCTGACAAAGTTACCGCAGTGCTCCATTGGCCTCTGCCTAAGACAGTGAAAGAAAGTTTTCTCTGCTTTTCCAGTTTCTATCAGCGATTCATTCGGGTCCACTGCAGCCCCGAGACACTGCACTGGTCTGACGCCGCCCTTACGGCGTTCGACACCCTCAAGAACCACATCACATCAGTCCCAATCCTGTGTCAACCTGATCCTTCTCTCCTGTTTGTCCTAGATGTAGACGCTTTAGAGGCGGGGGTAGGCGCCGTCCTATCCCAAAGGTCGGGCCCACCACCCAAGCTCCATCCCTGCGCCTTCATTTAAAAGAAACTCAGCCTAACAGAATGATGACATGGGCAAATGGAAGTTACTCACTATAAAACTGGCGTTAGAAGAGTGGCGGCCCTGTATTAAGGTGGCACAATTCCCCTTCTTGGTCTCCCCTGTAAATAGCTATCGGCCCTTTCAAGATCACCCATCAAATCAATCCATTCCCCGGCCACCTACTTTTGCCCTGCCATTACCAAATCTCCTCCTTCCATGTCTCCCTTCTGAACCCAGTCCACTGCAGTCCGCTCCATCCACCAGTCGCTCACCGATAACCAACGTTTAGTGTTTAGACCGCAAACTTCCACTCCCCCTGAAATCACCACTCTTCTTGCCTCACCATCACCTGAATACCGATCACCTGGGTCAGTCACCTGTTCCTTTGTTTCTTCCCAGTTTAATTAGTTCACTCCCTGCTTTTCGATTGTGAGGTATTGATTGTTCATTGCATCACCATGACCTGCTTCTGCCCGATCTACTTCTGACTCCGATTCCAAGTCTAGCCCCTATCTGTACTTTTGCCTGTCGTTTGAACAACTGTGTTTTGACCTTTTTGGAGACCTGCCCAGCCTTTTTGTACCTCAGTCTGTATCTGTGCATTCCCGTGTATGACCCCAGCCTGTACTTCTGACCACGCTTAGCTGTCCGCCCGTTATCAATAAAAGTGGCTCACACTGGAACTGGATTTATAACACCTGCCTCCGTCTGGTATCGTTACGCACAGGTGGTTTCTGGCTAAACATTATTTTCACGTGTTTAAGTCATTATCTCTTCCTGACGCATTCTATTCATCTGTTGCCACTTTTCTCACAGTTGTTCTTTTGGTTTATGAGCATTTGTCATAGGCGTGTTAATTTTTAAACTTGGTGCATTTTGGATGGAAAAAACAGGAGCATTCAAGCCTAACAGCACAGTGACTGACCGTGTGCAAATGTTGAATGAGTTTATCAGAGTGAGATGCCGGTCGTTGCACACTGTAAGTTCAGCAGGCGGTAGGCAAATGAGGCCTACAAAAGGGCCTACAAAAGAGCAGTGGCCTATAGGGCTAAGTCAGCTAAAAAAAACTCCACCCCTGCTGGAAAAGCACAGACTGTTGTTTGTTAATGCTTACTTATTGTTACCTGTTATAAAATGACAAAATTGCTAGCTAACTCGTCCACTGTTGAAGCACTGTTTACCGAAGCTTGAAAGAACTCCCTGGGTTTGCTGTCATGCTGTGAATGTCTGGTCGGGACGTGATGTCATAATTGGTTTGTTTTGAGGGACTCATTACTCAGAACTGCTCTGCAAACAGCACATTGTCAGTGGTCCTTGTTATTTCTAAATTGTGTTTACAACCGAGAGCGAGGAATGTACTGATGTATAGTTTTCATGATAATTTAGCAGACGTAGCGGTGCTAACTTCAGTACAAACGTGTAGTAGGGAGCTTTAGCCCATTTAGTGACAGCCTGAGTGATGGCGAGTGAGAATGTCAAATGTACAGCCTGCATGGATCATGGAGTGATCGGAAACTAGAAGTTAAGGCTCAAAGCACATGCCTATCTTTCTTCCCGCCACACAGCTGCTGAGGCAGAGGGAGCAAGCCTTACCTGGCCAAATCAAATACAGTAATTAATCAGCTAATTATGCATTTAATCTGACATGTTGCGACCCACCTTTTCCACGCATGCAAACCACTTTGGCTTGCAACCCATACTCTGAGACGGGCTGCTACACAGCACAGAAGACCCACGGATGACCCAGAATCAACTGATGCGCTTTGATCGAGCACCACATTATATTGACTTATTTTTTCTCAACTAATCCCACTACATGCTGTAGGACCACTGCCACCTACACATGCAAGATCGCCATCTACCCGCGAAGCCAATCTATTTCCACTAATCCACTGCCAATCCCGACCTGAATTCCTTCTGCAAAACGTTCCAAGATAATGGGCCAGCACAGATGAAAGCTTTCTATCATACTCTACTTATTTTGGGGTCATGTTATAAAACAACGTTTTGAGGACTGAGACGTCCATTATGTGAACAAAGTGTTGAAATTTATTGGCAGCTTCGCTAAGAGAGATAAAATATCCAAGTGTCTGTCTCCTGACATTAAGGATGGCCATCCTGAAAATGCATTTAATTTAAAGTGACGTGTAAGAGGTGTTGGTTGCGAAACAAAGAGCAGCATGACAGAGTTTGTCTCTGAGCGTGGAGGCAACATCATGGGGCACTCAGTTACAGAACATCACCTTAATCCAACAAAGGTAAAAAAGAGGATACAATCAGGTGTTTTCTATCTTGATATGAAAGAAGACATTTAAATATACTAAATTCTGAAAAGTGCAGCTTGAAATAAAATATTATTTAAGCAGTTGAATACGCAGTATATACAGTCTCTTAGAAACCATGTAGTGTGAATTCTGAATACTGATTTTTATTCACTATACAGCCACTTAAGTAAAATATGGCCAATATACCATTGCACCTCAGATTGATATAAGAAACCCTACACCATGGGTGTGACACGTAAGAAACCCTACACCATGGGTGTGATACGTAAGAATCCCTACACTATGGGTGTGACACGTAAGAAACCCTACACCATGGGTGTGACACGTAAGAATCCCTACACCATGGGTGTGACACATAAGAATCCCTACACCATTGGGTGTGAAATGTAAGAAACCCTACACCATGGTTATGATATATGGAAAATCTTACACCATGGGTATGGCATATAAGAAACAATATACCATGGGTAAAGCATGACATGACATATCTTTTCTACTGTTATTATTGTGTTTGTAATCAGTTCATTACAGCAATAAAGGATATTTGGGGTTTGTAATATACTTCTAATATATTGCAGCTTGGCACAATGATGTCCAGGCAATCTGTGATGCATCAAGTATAAGAACAGTTCCTGGCTGTTGTATATTGGCCATATAATGCATTCCCTTGTGTGATATCGCTGACATACCACCCTGCCTTCAGCTAGCCAGTGTTCAGGGTCTTACTGCCTTATTCATATTTGATTCCAGAAAAGGGTCAAGTTGTCTTGAGCAGATCAAATGGATGTTTCTTGTTCCTCACTTTCTGCTGCTATGTGGTAATATGTACAGTAAGTGGGGACAGAGATGGAGGAAAGGGAAAAGAGTGGAAGGAGGGAGCGAGGTGGGAGGGAGGGAGATGTTTGGAGGCGCTGACGGTGCTTTTATCCGACTGCTACTACCGATCTGCTGAAATTGTTGTCTCAGGAAGATTTCCTCTTCACGCTGGTTTGAGTCACTTGTCCCCAAATGGCACCCTATCTTTTTCATAGTGTGTTTCATTTTCAACAAGATCCATAGGACCTCAATCAGCTGTATAGTGAATAGGCTGCAGCTTGGGACACAGACATTTAAAGTGTCACTACATCTCATGTTGGGTAGTCTTGTGGGTTGCCTGTTCGTACGCACCGATAATATTGAAAAATAATAAGATAAAAAAGTGGTTTTGTCTGAGGCTGAGGAACAGAAGCACTTTACACATGATGTAAAAATAAAGAAAGACTAATTCTGCTATTGACATTTTTAAACCTAATTATATTGTATTTTACACCCAATGACCTTATGCATTCTTTGGGTCTTTAATGATGCTAATAGTGACAGATTGCAATATCCGACACAATGCTGAGAAACATAGCAAAATACACATGAATTACACATATGAAACACATACATGTAATTCTGCCATTTCATCCAGACTGCTAGCAAACCTGAATAGTTATCTTCACTGCCAAGCATTAAAATAAAACCTTTCCTGACTCTCCTTTCTGCCTGTTAGTTTTCACAAGAATGATTCCCCTTCCAGGGTCACTGAAAATGGAACAAGGAGATTTGTTCAATATTAAATTACAGAAAACGGACTCTGTTTCCCATTTCATCCATGAATTAATTCACTTAGAAAAGCAACACATCACTCAGTTTGTCCAGACAAAAAACAGAACATACAACAGCCTAGAACAACAATCAAATGTTTATCTCAGGGTTTTTCAACCCTGCTTCTGGATGCCCCTCTACCCTGCACGGTCTAGATCTCTCCCTGTCCTAACATGTCTGATCTTGCTCATGAAGGACTTGATAATGAGCTGGTCATTTTAATCAGGTGTGAAAGGGCAGGAAGAGATCTAAAACCTGCAGGGCAGTGGGGCGTTCAGGAGCAGGGTTGAGAAGCACTGGTTTATCTCAAGGTCAAATTTGCCAGCAACAGCAAACTATTTTCAGAGAATGTTCAAAACAGGAATGTTTTAGACATGGTTCAACCTTTCCCCAACTGAATATAGCAGGTTTCCATTTGGTTTCGGTATTTGGCCTGGATGACATGTCTGCATCTGGTGGGGAAAGTCAAATGTACTACTACACATGAACGTGGCCAGTTCAGAATAGATGTTGTTAGCTCCCTGTTCCCTGTGGCCTTGAACAGACATGCCTGTACTTCTCAATAATTGGAATTCACTTTGAAATCTACCCTCAAAACCATTCTCTAAAGATCTTTTGATTCTTTCCTGACAAGATATTTCAGAATATATGACCAGGTCAACTTGAGGGCTATGAAGTGCAAACATTTCTTCTCGGTAAAGGTTACAGTATATTGTCTATTGCACAACAGGTTATAAGACAATCTGGACTAATTGTGCCTCCCAAATGACACTGTATTTACTAGTCCATAAGAGTGGTATGGGACATGGTCAAAAATAGTGCACTATATAAAGGGTGATACTTGGTATGCACTATACTCTAAATGTAAAATTGGGAATTTTATATTTAACTGCAATAACTAACTACAATGTACAGTGTCTTTATACTGCGAGGAAATATGTGATGTGTGTAATGAACTTCTGAGACTTCATTCAATACCTCATCCGTGTCTGTCAACAGCATATGGATGTATTAGAGGGAAAATACATTTCAAAGACTTATTTACCAACCACCTTGCTGATGGCCCTGTGTGTGGAAAAAGATCTATCCTCTCCGCTGGGATAACAGATTTTCATACAGGCCAAGGGAGAGAGATAAACAGAGAAAATTAGAGAGGAAGAGTCAAAGAGAAAAATGGGGTGAGAAAGGAAGACTGAGAGAAAGAGAGAATGACAGAGCAAGAGAGTGTGAGATACGGTGGGACAGAGAAACATACTGAAATGGATAAAAACAGCTAGATGGAGAAAGGGAGTGCGAAAAATCGAGCGAGATGTGAGTGAAAGAGGAAGGCTGAGAGGTGGGTTCATGAATGTGAACGTGACCATTATCCTCCAGAGACGACGGATGTTCAGGATACAGGAAAACATGAGCGATGAGGAGTGATACACGCGTCATGCAGAACACATAAAGTACTGACACAGAAGACAGGTCAATGGGTGTGTTTCATCTTCACAGTGATTGGCCTTGGACACACATGCCCAGACACATTCCAGCTGACATTTTAGTCATTCAGTAGTCTCTCTTATTCACAACATTTATCTTAATATAGCTTGGTGGGACAACCACAGAGCCCGGTAATAGTGAGTACATTTTACTCAGTGATATAGCCATCAGCAGATTCAGCATGAGAAGGAGCGAGATAACCGCTCAGTGATTGGAATTCACTTGGAAATGTGCTCAAAAGATGCTCAGTGCAAGATGGTAGATATTTAGTAATACAACACCAACATGTCACAGCAAGGGACACGAACATAGTCTGCTGTCTCCTAAGAACACTGGGACAGGCAAAGGACTGATGGGGAGTACCAAAATGAAAAACCTCATTAGTGAAATCATTTTCACTGGAGGACGAAAGGACCGGGTCAAGAATTGTGAACTACTGTATACAGGAGAAGCTAGTGTTATGTGGAAAGCGTTGAAAATATGACACTGGCACTTTAGTCGTTTAGCTGACGCTCTTATCCTTAGTGATTTACATTATTCGTTGCATACATTTAGTGCCTGAGTCAGTGGGAAGGCGGGGTGATTTGGTGGCCATGATTATATGAGGACCAGAATGGACATTTTGCCAAGACACATGGTCCTTAATAGCTCAGTTGGTACGATCAGAGGGTTGAAGGTTATTTTCCAACACGACCCAGTAGAAAAACCAATACGCTCACTGCTGTAGGAAGACCCAAAATATTGATGTACCCTAAGCTTAACATCTTCACACTCACAATCAGGACCATGGGATCTTTAGCAACCACAGAGTCAGGAGTCCATTTTACATCAACACTGGAAGATGGCAGAGAAGAGTGCCCCCTACTGGCCCTCCAACACTTATTTCAGTAGCCTCTGGTCTACCATACAAAAAGGTTATTAAAGCTTTTTCTATACAACAAGGTGATTATGTTGCAGTACAAGAACCCAGGCATCCTTCACTACTAGTTTTCTGTACCGCAAGCAGATAATTCTTAACCTTGTGTGTCAATCCACATGCGTGTGGGTGTGTGTGTGTGTGTGTGCGTGTGTGTGTGCAGCAGCTCAAAGTTTTTCAGTGGAGTCTGATAGAAGATGAGATATCAAAGTCGTCTCAGATGGCTTCCGCCCACACACTCTATCTGAATTGCACCACCCCCATACACACACACACACACACACACACTCACACACACACACACACACACACACACACACACACACACACACTTTTTCCAAAGTGCACCCCCCCCTTACACACATGCGCACACACACACACAAACACACACACACACGTTCCAAAGTGCACCACCCCCTACACACACACACACACACACACACA